>HE670726.1:0-27636 GCA_000313835.2 Heliconius melpomene melpomene | reverse complement strand
AATTTTCTCGGAAATAATCGGCGCCTGACAATTACTTTTCATCTTAATGAATAATATAGTGACTCACGATAGTTTTATTAAGGTCACTAATGATTAAGTGCGTTACGAATTCTAGATACCTACTGAAATATAAAAAAAATGAGGTTACTTTGAAAGTATCGATAGTTGATAGAAACTAAAATGATTATTATTATGATATTATGTTATTATTTGACATGGCATGCGGGCGAAGCCGCGAGTGGGCTGATAATATTGATATATTTATGTTATGACTTTTATTTTTTTATTAGTATTTGTAATTATTTTAAAAATAAATAAATAGCGCGATCGAACTTATAACAGCGCCATCTTCGCCATCATCGGGTTTAAAGTTTAAACTGTTATAACACTTGAGTAGTTTCATTATACTTATTCCTAACTTTAAACAAGCTTCTCAACACCTAGTGAAAAATACGAAAATTAATTTCTATTAGCTTAAACCTCAGAGAGGGAAGCCTAAATATTATATATTATTATTTTCTAAAGATAAAATTGTTAGATTTAATATCAATTATCATTTTGTATCGTGATGGCCATAAACTAAAAAGATAACCTCTTTAAATTAACAATATCACGCGACATTATAACATTTAAAAAATCTATTAATATATCTGAAATCTACTCTATAAAACATATCTATATTATAAGAGTATAAGATCGTCGCCCTGCCAAGCATCACGTCACGTTGAAATGTGGGTCAATGCTCCAATCTAAAACCAAAACTGCCGTAAAACGATTATACTTATAAATTTATGAAAATGCAGTAAAAATATTATTGTTATTAATAACATAGTGAAAAGAAGACATTTGTAAAATATCGTCTTCTTCTTCTTCTTCTTCGTGTCAATGCTTGGAGAATTCATATCATATTTTGCCACTATTTAGCCACGTCGACTGCGGCATCTTTTGCCTCCATCAGATCGTCATGTAAGCAGGTGAATGGATCTTGTTGATGGTCTTTATTAATTCATTCATTTAGTTAACGTCATATCAAATAAAAAAAATCTTATTAAATTAAATGTAATGAATTTACTATTTATAGAAATTACACACCTACTTTTATTAAGAAATTAGGAGTTAATTTAGGTAATAGATTAAATTAACAGAGTTATTATTAATATTGAAATAAACTACAATATATTAAACTCTAAGTGCTAATGAGTTTATAAGATATCTCTATATATACACTTAAAATACCAAGTCGGCGTATAATGGTACAAGTGCTGACTCGCAGGCGCCACTACCTCTTGATTAATTTTAAACCGCATTTGTGGCCATTTTGTTGCGATAAGTAACTAGAAAAGTCGAGGCCAGTGAGTGGATATTAGATTCCTGCAAGTAAATTCCAGGCAGCCTATTTATTACTGAGAAATGTCATTTAGAAATGTACTTTACGTTAAATATTATATTTATGCGTAAAAGATGAATTTATTGTTTATATATACAAATAAATATTAGTCGTGGCGAATGGGGCACAAAGAGTGATGAGAGAGTTAGATCTCCGCTCGGGGAAATTAAATATTTATTTAAATTTATATTTCCATTTCGTTCCTTATCTTCCGCTATTTAACCCGCAATGCCTCCAGAATACGGGAAACAAAGGAAGGAACCTCCTTTTAAAATTTTCCCACTAGGTTCCTTCTGCTTACCCTGCTGTGTGCGGGATACAGCCAGAAGCTGATTATAAATATTATATAATTTATTATGTTACTATTGAAAAGACCGAGCTTGATTTGTCTTACTGCCAACGAGGGGTATTAACACTAGGTTCTCAAAGCCAAAACAAACTTGTTTGCCTAGTACGTGTTTGCAAAGCCAATTTACAGGGTCATTCAGGAACTAAGGAGTGTTGAAAATGAGTTATAATGTCTTTGTTATTAAAACTGTGAGATCTATGCAAAGGATGTAATTATGACATTAACATGTCTTAAGCGATTAAATCTAGTATTTACAGGAAATAGTCACTTCATGCGTGTAAACTTGGAACGTGGTTTGCAAGTTATGTAAGCATTTATGCTTTAAAGTTAATTTCTAATATTCTCAGTAATATAGTTTTATAATTTATATTGCTCAATTTTCCTTTATATTAAACGAAAGAATGCTTTTAAAGTCATGACAAAAATATATATACATAAGGTATATTATTTTTTATGTGTCATTTAAATAATAAAACTATTTTAGAAACCTATTTTAGATTCACAAAAGTTGCACAATTTTTCGAAAAATATATAAACTTTTAAAACATTCCACGTAACAAATTCTCCATTATTTTTACATCATCATCACGTGAATTTTTCGTTGACGTGTATTTTCTGCTAGGTACCTATTGTATTTCTGAATGTAGAATTAAAATTGTCGCCTACAATATGTATCTATTCATAATATTATTACAAACAACCTTCTCTGTTGTTTGCGAAAAAGAATGTGTTATATCTAGAAATTAAGAAAAACTATTAAATTTTTCCAAAGAAATTGACACCTCAAGTTGGGTTTTTACTTTTTTGATCTTGAGATATTTAGTTATAAACATTATTTATATACATAATAAATAAAAGTTATATAACGTATATTTATTTATTTATTGAAATGAGAAAAAACAGGACCGGGCGGAGTGGCGAGCATTAGGGGAGGCCTATGTCCAGCAGTAGACTTTAAAAGGCTGATGAATGGATGGATGGATGAAGAAAAACAGAAATCTTATGTCCACCTAATAGGGTGACCGATGAACGGTGCCTACTGGCACAGTTACATTTAGCTATCATCAGGAAGTATGAATAATTGTACCGCGAAATATAAGTTTAATTTTGGTATTCTTAACCTAAATAACGATTTCCGTATACCAAGAAACGATTTTGCATTAAAGAAACCAGATCGTTGGCCCGCTGCGTTCATTCACCGCAATCACGATAAATAATGACAAAGCGGTTCATTCACGAATTGGTTTTTTTGGTGGAACATGTTACCAAAATTTTCCATTTTTAATCTATATATATCAAATTCACATTAATCAGCTTCACGCTGTATCCCGCACACATCAAGGCAGAGGAAACATAGTGTTGAAACACTCCGTTCCCCAAATTACGCCGGATTTTTTGAGACATTGCGGGTTGAGTGGCGGAACTCATGCCGGGATTTTGATGCCAGAGTGAAGAAATGAAAATATTAATAAACAATAATTAATTCCTTCGAGTGGAAATCGAACCCACATCCTAGTGCCCCTGTGTCATGACTGCTTCTATTGAATATATATATATTTTAAAATAATAAAGGTGAAAGGTTCATCAAAGCTATAGCTAAGAGAAATGTCAGTGTAGGTTAAATATAAATACACTGCCCTTATATCCAAAATACTTGAATTGCTACGGAAAATGCGTGCGCTGTTAATTTTACCGTGACAGTTTTCGACACGTGACGTTTTTGCGATGTCTGTATGACCTTTGGATCCATCCCAAAGTGGTGCACCTAACCCTTGAACATTAAAAAAATATCTTTGCAGCTCATAATATTTGTAGTGTAAAGTGATGTTTTAGTTTCAGGTAATGGTGTTCTAGTTTAGAAGTATCATACATAAAGGTAGTTTAGCCACAGGTCCTTTCATCTCATACCTCACATGAACTAGCGGCTTTAATATCAAATTTTTCCCCCTTTGAAGGCAATTATTTTTTAGTATTTAACCAATAAATTATGCTATGTAATAGTAATAAAAAAAACAAAGCAATGTAATAATAATAAAAAAAATAGGAGTAGCAATTGTAGTTTTGCAAAATGGCGTCATTATGTCGCTAATTTATAATTTAATTAAATAAAAATTGCTAATATATTATTAGATACTTCTCAATTCACAGAATTGTGGTTGCGTTTCTTTTTGGTAATTTCCTGTAATTTACGTTCATTAAACAAAAAAATAAAGATATAAACGTGTTCTTAGGAGCCAAGTGGTATTATTTCTTAGGAAACAAAAATAAAATGTGTATGCATAATATTGTATTCTCTAGAAAAGGCTTAATGACATTATTCTTCACTAAAATTAAATAAGTATCTATATTTTTTATTATTATCTGTACTTTTTATATTTATTATGAAATTATTATTCAACTAATTTTACACTTATAAATATAATGTATTTGACTACACTAGGATTTCTATATTTGAAATATTCTTAGATTTCTGTAACATAATCGGTATGTGATATTGGACATACAAGAAGAAAGTAATGTCACTTTATTAGTTTTGTTAACTTATAAAAATATATTAATTTTGAAAACGAAAAATAACTACGTTTATACACTAGCAATATAAAAATTAATAAAATATACTATTTATTTCTTGATAAAGAGTCAATTAAGTAAATATGTATGAGTAATAAGCTTAACATTTGTCAGGTATGTCAAAGTAGCACAGATATTTCGAAATAAATCGGTTGCATATTCGCTTAAGTGAGATTAAGAGAAAGTTCATCCTTTCTGTGTTATGTAAATGTAAATTGGAAAATTTTTTGCACACTAAATTAGCAATTATGTGAGAAAGAACGAGGTAATATTCTCAGTATTTTAATTTCTTATGTAAATGCAAATAATAAAAATAGCTTGAAATTATTATTGTCGTCATCCATACTACACACTGTAAAGGAAGTTAATTTAGTTTTTTATAACAAGTGTTTTATAATAATCTATATTCATAATGACAATCGACGACTATATAAATCATTACATAAATTTTCAATTTACTTTTTACCATAGATAAAAAAAACTTCTTCATTCTAAAAACAAAAGATAACCTTATAAATTAATTAATTATTAAAACGCTGGTCGGCATTTCATATGAATATTGTTAATTATCAAGTTTTATATTAAGTCAAATAGCAGAATTCTGTAATTTACTTTTGATGATTGACTTATCTTATTTTCGTTATCTGTGTCTATTGTTAGACGGTTGACGTACGCTGTCAGTCACAACGTATTAAATAAATTGCACGATAAACTTTACTCTTGGATGCTAAGAATGGCGCCATGATAACTATTTATGCAATATAGGTATATTTATTAAAAATCAATTTCATTGACGTACACACTTATCGTGAGTCATTGAGACGACTTTGGAGAATATGTAAATGCCTGAATGTGTTTGAGGGATTTTTTTATATATATCCAAGTAGTTACATTTAAAATAATCCAGGTAGGTAAATCATAAATTAAAATTAAATCATAGGCATAACATAAATTTTGATTATCGATATCGATATCGATTTCGCTGTATCCGGCACAGAGCAGGATAGGCAGAGGGAACCTAGTGTTAAGACACTCCGTTCCCCACTTTCAGCCGAATTCTGGAGTAGTTTATAACTTTATATAACTGGTTAACTTGCTTTTTAAATTAAATTGCATAATACGAACAATCACACGAATTCAAAGGCTATCGTGAATGTGTTATCACAACATTATTTCTATTAGCAAGAAGCAACTGAATTTATATAACCTACTTTATTCTATAGAGAATAAGGCTCTAATTCATTAACTTTTTCATGCTTAAAATATTTTATGTATGAATCCTTCATGAGGTGTTAAAATGACCCCTTTACGGTAGTGTTTATGGGTTTGGCGCGTGTTAATTGTTGTATATATTATATATCTATGTACATATATGCAATTCTTTAGTCCAACCTTTAATCAGCCTTTGGTTGTTTACTGATTATTAAAATCTTAGGTCATCATTTCTTAGTATTAAATGAATATAAGTAAAGAACACGAATGTTTGGGATTCGCAAACGTTAACTTAGCTTAAAAACTATAGTTAATATCGGTGCACGAGAAAATATAAGTTAAATAATTTGTGTCATAGCTCAATGGAAAGAGAAAAACACTCCGTTCTTCACTGTCCGCCCATTTCAGAATTATTGCGATTGATTTTGGTGGCAAATCCTAACGCCACGTTTTATGTATCCAGTTCGAAAAAAGAAAGAAAAATTTTAGTGTTCTTTCCTCTGAGCAGGTATCGAACCCACAATTTTCGTTATGACATGTACTTGTATAGTCACTACCACCACGATTTCTACTATAAATAATAAATGTAAACTTACATGGTATAAAAATGAAACCCTAACTTACCTACCACTTTTTTTTATCATTACATACTATTAATACCTAATGATAACAATTACGAAACACGATGATTACAATACATTTATACCGACCGTAGGCACTGGCGGAGATATTCTTTTATTTTAGGAGTTTTTTTATTTTTATATACATCTTATAGCAGCCATGCAAAAGAATAAAATTAATAGTATATTTAGCTGATTAATAAAAAATATAATAATGTTTAATCATAAAATTTCAAAATTTTAAACGACAAAATAAAAAATTGCAGACAAAAATAATCTTATAAAATTGTAAATTTCTAAAGCTTGGTCGTGAAAGGAAGCAGAATCGTGCAAAAAGTTTTTTATTCGAAGTTCATTTCTTGTTAAATCACTTTATGTTGTTTTTATGAGCATAACAATCACGATATTTCTCTAAATAATATCTTATATGGAAGCAATGTTGAATAAGAATATTAAAATCTGCAAACATATTTTTGCATATTTTTGTGGAAAGTTAATATTTTCCATTGATCCTTTTGATAATTCAAAGTTTTTACGTCATCGAGTGGTATTTATATGTAAATCCTACATGTCTAAATCAGAATGTAATGGTATTAAATGTTAAAAAATCGATCAAGTGCGAGTCCAGCTCGATCACTGTGTGTTCCTTACCAATTTCAAGATTGCAAGCCAACGGGAAGTACAATTTATAAAAGTTGACAAATGTAAGTTTGCGAGCGTGTGCACTCATTTTGTATGAAATTAACTTCAAATATAAGTTTGTAATGACATTTTTATTAAATACCCATAAATTAATATCTACTATTTAGGTGCATGCGCTGAATTAGAATCTTGATTTTTTCTGTGCTCATTTATGCTTGATGCCTCCACTCAATCTCGAAATAGCTTGTCTTGACTTACAAACGAATAAAGTGTTCTATAAAGGCTCCGATTTTTACCGTTTCACATATGGAACCCTAAAATATCTCGCTTCAACGTCCTATGTCGAAAATGGCCGAAAATAAGAAGATCAAGAATCGTGTTGTTTCACTATTCATCCTATTATATACATTTACGTACCTACATATATAGTTTTATACTTTACTTAAATACTTCTCTTAATTACATGACAAATTCTGTTTTTATAAATAAATAATATTTACATATCTTATATATCAAGATATGTATTTTTAAACCGTCAATCTGTACACAATTAACTCGCTGGAAGCAATTACACACCGACGCCTTATTGTTATGACCTTGAGAGAATTCCCTAAACAAGTCATATTAGAAAATAATGACATGATGTTCAATGGCTATTAACAGTTAGAAATATTCATTATTTAATTTGATATTTTAATCTTCAAAAATATTCTCATACTTATTTAAGTATTCCTATATTAAGTAAAGATTATCGATTCTGTAAAGTTGTTTTTGATTGAAGATTTAGAAGTATTATAAATGTATATTTCAATTTAGTTTGTCATTTTACTCATTTATATTATACTAGAGCCCGCCCGCGGCTTCGCCTGCTTGAACTACGTTATTATTAATTTTTTTCTCCATGATCACCTACATCCTATAAGTGACGTCCATGCAAATGCAAATTGCTAGCACATGTAGTTTCTGAGATTTCGTGATGACTGACTGATCTTTCGATTTTATATATATAGATGTATGGTATGAAAACTTTATCATATTTACCTACTAGTTATTCCATTGCTATAAAAATACATATATAATGATGTAAATTATCCTCATCATAACCGTTTCAATGAATCGTACTATAAATTCGACAAACTTCCGCTCCCGTATATATGTATGCTACAATAGAAAAACATATTTAATAGACTTTAACCATCTACGGGCACTGATTATAATTTATAACTTAGATATCAGAATAAAAAATAACACAAAAATAAGAATATAAAAGTATGGAAATCACATAAATGTGTGTAAAAACAAATCGAGGCCGACATGACAGAGTAGAACATTGTCTGAAGAGACGGTATTGAGTTCAATTCACAAAAAATATTTTCGTCTCCTCGCTCTTCATCAAGCAAATTTGACGATAACTGGAGAACGAAGTGTTTTAACTCTAGGTTCCCTATGCCTACATGCAGAATTCAGCGTGAAGCTGAAAAAAAATAAAATGGCTTTTGAAATGTGCAGAATTCTTGTAAATATTACGTATAATGCAAACATCGCACATTCACGATACAGTTGGGCGGTGTTTGAGGTTTCTATGTCAAATTTCGCCAATCTAATTGAATGATTTTCTTCAATTTGCATAATATATGGTTTAGGCCACTGTCGCAATAGAACTTCAATGTCTGTCTCGGCTGAAATCTTTTCTAAACGTTATTTTAAATATATATATTTTTTAATATGATAGACACGTTAATGGAGTCCATATAGGTGATAGGTAGTAGGTTCGATAGTGGTATTAAATAACGTCGACAATGCATGAAAAGTCGAAAATAGATTGATATTGACATATCACATAGGTCTTATCAGTTAAATCAAAAATTATTGAAAATCTGTGTAGATAATGAATATGATATAAATAATAAAGACTAAAATTTTTCCTATGACATACCTACTCATCACAATAAGATTTACACTAATAAAGCATTAGTGAAAGCGCCTGGAACGGCGTCGCCGTCTTTCTAATATTTGACTTTTACCAAAAAAAGATACCATTTTATATGTTTGTCTGTCTCGTCTTTACAAATTTAATTTAGAGTTAATAATTCAATCTTACTAAGAGAAATCACTGGAAAATACCTTACAATTAATGTATATTTACATATTTTACATATTTTAGGTAAACATTATTTAAATGTTAAAACATTTGCCTGGAATTTATATTTTTCATATAAGTAATTATGAAATTAATTCGGTTTGGTTCGCATGTACTTACAGCGTGTGTAATATGTACCTACTCGTATATGTAAAACGTAAAAACGATATCGCACTGAAAATAATCGCTCAATGGCTGAACCAATGTTATTATTCACACTTAGATGTAAAACGTACTTGCTTTCAATGACATGATGGCCTGTCATTGTTTTATCTTATATTTTTAATCTGTGAAGACATAATCAAATGGTTTTTTTTAATAAATTGATCGTTTAAAACAATTTAAAATATTTATGTAACCTTCAAATTATGCAAAAGTATGAGTACGCTCATTATGTTTTAGGTCAATCGGTGTAAAAACTATATAAGTTGCAAGGTTTTCCAACGCTTGTTAATTTTAAAACTTTACAATAAAAACAATTGGTAATTTAACAACAATTTAGCTGGATAGTCAAATTCCATTGAATGAACCGTCGGGCCTTGGTTCTATACTTATCAGTGAAGTGATTAAGCATGGCATTTTAGTTTTTTTATAAACCATATCAAAAGCGTAATTTGATAGCCTTACTAAATAATAAATATTATTATTATTATTATACTAAAAACTAAAAAACTTTTCCAAAAAAATATAAAAATAAACATGACTAACAATATAATAATATGTATCTATAACAAAAATTTAAAATAAAATTATAATAATGATTCACTCACCTTCATATATGGACCTATCATAAAGATCGTTTATTGTAACGTTCCGCGAAATGAAATTTCACGAAACTGAGCAAAGTGCTGAAAAAAGTTCAATAACTCTGAAAAAGTTTCACAACAGATATCACAGATTATATATCAAGCACTATTTCACGCGAGCCCTGAAGTCAATGGCACAATTTCAGTTTAGCACATTTTCAGTTGAAAATATTTTGTAAAAACAACTTTTTAACAATATATAAAACTATTTCTTTTTAGGCATATTTGTGCTACGACGATAAATTAATAAATTAGAAAAAAATAGGAATGTAAAATTTAAATAATGGCGGGAAAATAAATTCGCGCGCGCCGCTCTCGACTGTTCTCAGTGCGTCGGCTCAACAGTGACTGGCTGAATGTTGTCGAATCCTAAACTTGTATATTCGCAGCCGTTATAAAATAAATACAGTGAGGACTGAGGACTGAGGTGCGATGATCGAAGGTCTGTGGAACGTTTAAAAGGAACTGTTATCTAACTAGCGTTTCCAACGGCTTCTGGCGAAATCTTGTGACGCCAATTTGAATTTCCCATTGACTAGTCTTAACGATATGGCTAGAGCTGACAAGAACACACCTGAGGTACCTATTAAGTTCATTAATATCAAAATTATAAAATGTGGCATCATATAAAATTACAATACAGTTTATGTTATTAAATAATTAATCAATTATTCATAGTCTTCATGCATTTTCGATTAGGTCGTATTATTAAAGATTGAGGCCTGTATTTATAAACCATTCTTAAATCTGAGATCGATCTTGAGATGCTGTTTTCATTCATAGATATGTAAACATCGGTCTATAAATATAACATAATTTATGTTCATTATTGGTAAATTTTAAGCCTAAATTGATTACATTGTTATTTCAAGGATATCATATCGATATTTGATAATATATGCATGTAGGTATATGTCTCGAATGTTATAGGTGACCCCATTTCCTATATTACAGCTGCTTATACACTAATATTGCTTTATTCTGCAAATATTGTTCTAGAGTAAAATGGTTACCAGTTTTTAATATAGCTGAGAATAGAGGTTATAATAAAGAAGCAAAACGTGCTCCCGAACTTTGCTCTCACGTGGTGCACGCTATGAAAATGATACACTGAAGACATGCCAACTTCATTTGATGGACTATTAAATTATAATTTTAATAATTTAAATTAGGTTTCAGATTATATATCATTATTTAAAATCAATCATAGTAAAAATCTAGGTAATAGTGCTTGACAAATTTTGATTTTTAATCTTACTAGTGATTCATTACTATAAGTTAATATTAGTTATTTCTAAAAATATTCTATTATCTAAATGGGATATTTTATTAAAAAAAAGAAAGAATAGATTTATTTTATTTCTGTAATAATAACGTAACTTGTACGTTGTGTTATATGGCCAAGTCCAAATTTGCAAATTATTTTGACCAGGCGCTATCTCTATCATCGATGGGGCTTTGGCCTTTTATAAGATTTATTTGATATTGCCCATAATTTAACTCTGGTGCAAAGCAGCCGGTATCCTTCATTTGTTACAAGTAACCTTGGGACGTAAATAAATGAACACGAAATATCAAACGATAACCTATGGCTTGGTTAATTTTGTACCATTTGAGGTAAATAACATGTTTATTATGCGTCGGATCTCTGAAATCGCTAATAATTTATTAATAACTTATTCGATTATACATATAAGTATTTATTTCAAAACTGTTTTAAACTAGTTTATATAATTTAAATTTACGAGATTTTATTGACTGCAGTATATACTTATCAGCGTTGCCAGATTTTCTCTTGATGAAGAGCGGAATATTTGAAAACTTTAAATAAAAAAGCGGAATTCTTTCGCCCTAAGCGGGACAAAAAAAATTAAATAATGAAGATTTAAATATCCATTTATTAGAGTTTTAAATAAAGCTTTCAGTGGTGAAAGATATCGATATAAAATGTTTGTAACAATTATATTTTGTTTTTGTTTTTAAATGTTATTCCACACTTTAGAAAAAAATACTTTTTAGAAAACGTAAAAAAAATTTAAAGTAGCGGGATTTGAACCCGCACCTTCTTGGAAGCCGTCTTGGATCAATATAAAATGCTTTTAAATGGAGAAACGTCATTATACTTAAACGATATTGATTTGGTATACCATGTAAGGCAGTTACATCTTCAGAATAATTTATTAAATGTAATAATTCTTGAAAAGCGGAACTATGCTTGTCCATATGTATATATAGTCAAGTAGTCCTAGCTGTTTGTTAATAGTATTTCTCCTTATCATAGGATATTGCACCCCATGTTTATTTTAACTTCGGCACGTTCACCTCCAACAATTGTGAATAATAATTTATACGTACATAGATCTGCTTACGGACCAAGTATATTGGTTATATGTAATCGTCATGTTCATGATAGTACAATAGCCGTTTGTAACATTTCCTGTATAATAATAATATTTATATTATATATAATTACTATCTTAATTATTTTTAATAATAATATAAATAATTATTATTATTTATTGTTGAAATAAATGGCGGTTAACAATCTGATTATTACAAGGCGTCGATTCTTGAATAAGTATTTTCAATTTTAACTATGAACATAATATGGCGTTCTTGGCTGCAGAACCCAACGTTACGCTGTCTTATCTAAGAGCCTTAATAAATATGCATTTTACATAGGTTGCTATCTATATATAAATTGTAATCTCAACGAAATAATAATTAATTTTAATAATTGATTGCAGAAATCTAATTTATACGTCAAAAATTTTAAGTTAAATTTCTAGTTTATACGGAGTTCATTTAGTAGTGAACATCAGCATTGTGCGAGTGGAAGTCCGAGTCACAGGTTTGTGGCGTGTCGCCAGCTGGTCGTCGTCTGCATAGTTCAATTATATAAAATACATGAACAATTTTACCCATTTTAAAAATAGTTAAAATAAATAAAAACTAGTGTAGAATAATTTAAAAAAATACATTTTCCTTATGTAAAACTTAATTCCTGATGCTTTTTAAAAGCAATTTTAATTCTTAACCTGATAAATACTATTAATAAACATCGCCCACAACATCGTTCACGTGTCTGTCGCGTTTGCTCTTTTCCGCATTTCGAAATAATTAGTTATATTATTATGTATAAATTTTCCACTTACAAGACGTTTGTGAAGTATGAACTCTTTATTAGTGGATACTAGTGCAGCGCAATTGTATCCCAAATTTTATACAGAATAATAATTTCATGCAAAATGAGCACCTACGAGCCTTGCCTACTATCCTGAAATTGGTACGGAGCCCTCAGCGGGTGAGACCTATTCTCACTTGACCGGTTTTTCCATATGTATTTTGAATAATACAAGCATGTTATAAATAGTAATAAAACTTTTATGCTATTTAATATTTATATTAAAATAACTGATTGTCATAAAAGAAATGGCATATTTTTTAAAATTGAATTGAATTATTATTATTTTGTATAATAAAAAGGAGTTAATTGAAAACTACAATTCTCTCGGTAAATTAATATTTCATTGCACTCGTTAATGCAAATATTCTTTTACTTAAATTATGGAATTTAATTACAAGTAATAAGGAATGGAAAAATACGTCACAAGCCGAACGCCCAGGCCGATTGTATCTCTCTTTCATTTATTCAGCGCTCTTACTTGCACGCTTGGCTCAGGTGGAACGTGACAATGAGTCATGTTTTTTGGTTTGTTCCCGTCAAAAACTTTTAATATAATTTAGCAGTTATGTCACTCGGTAATTAATTTATCGCAGGAACATAGCTTGTTGGGTGGCAGATATCAGGATCGTCTTTTAAGTTTTTTTTTTTAATATATGTTAAATCTTCTTATAGAGGTGATAGGTATAAAATAGAAAAATATTATATTATACTCCTAGAATTTTCATTTTCTAAGCTTACACAATATTATTGCACTGGTGCTTATTCTGATAAAATAATAAGAAAAATCACACGTACGACAGTAATAAATATTACATAGTAAGCTATCACTAAAAACATTATGTAAATACAAGCTTAGAAACTTATTCTTGCTTTGTGAGCAACGAAGGTTGCCTAAACGTAAATATTTTGACTTTTCTCTTCACAATCGCACGTTACCGTACTGTACCGTAGTGTACGGTACCTCTTTGATCATTCGTCTAAATAGAAATGAATTAACGACTATAGCGTTTATTTAAGTCAGTGTTTTTGTAATAAAAACATAAATACGCAAATTCGAATTTATGATAGGCATTAGAATAACTACATATCTCTAAACTGAATTTTTAGTATCTTTTACAACTTTATTACAGGAATAATATTATCATTAATATGTAATATCGAAAGAAGACTTCATTCCAAATGATTGTTTTTAATAATCTCGATTACTAAAAGTATAATTGTGTTTTAAATATCGAGAATACAACATAATAATGAACGTTAACAATAACAAAAAGAACTAAATATAGTAACAATATGAATATAGAAAGGCAAAAAGATGTTTCCCGTACCGGGAATCGAACCCGAGCCTCCTGGGTGAAAGCCAGGTATCCTAGCCACTAGACCATACGGGATGTATTGAAGAAGTGCTAAAACTGTAATAAAAGCTGTAATAAATAAAAAATATTTAAAATAAAATTTATTGTTTATTGTCATTTATTATAAACACTTTTATATATACTTACGAATTCATTATATCTTCATAATTAAAATTATGGGAAAAGTTACTGTTATTTTGTATTAAACTATAATGTGGTGACATCTGTTTGATGAATAACTGAACCATTTAGGTTGCTTACGTAGTTTTGCTATTCATCACCAGATGGTGTTAAAGTATTATTTAATTCTATTTATATTTCTTTACGAAACATAAAAAAGCGCCGATAACGAAATATGAATATATTAATATCTTTCATTAATTTTAATAATTTTGAATTTTGTTGTAGGTATCTAGACAGTACCTTAGACATCGGGATTTTCTGTGTTTAACGTGACTTTAGTTGACTGAAAACGGGACAGTGCATGGTGGTTTTTGTTTTTATTGTTGTTGTTGTTGTTGTTGTTGTTCTTTAATTATGGCGATCCGAGCGTGCCAGTTCAGCACTAATCACTTCGCCAATGTCACGTTGAATGGAAAACACACAAAGGAGAATGTCTTTTTTTTGGTATTACTTTAATAAATAGTTTAATACTTCCGTTTATTTTAAATAAAGTAGCGCGATAATCGGTGAAACTTGATTCGGCCGACCAAATTTAAACGTCCCGGTAGCATGTATTGGGACACCGGCACACACCGTTCAAAAAGGGACGTAGAGTCATGTTAAGTATACTGAATAATACAAAAAAATATGTAATGAAAGAAAAAAAAACAGTAACTAATTGTGTGTAGAAATAAAATACAATACAACATTGGTTTTTCATATACTTCCTGAAATAAAAAAAAATTGAAACTGGATAAAATACGCGTCTATATTTTATATTTATGTATTGTCTTGTTTGACGACGATACATACATACTTCACATTACAATTGTGAAATTCGCTACGCATATTTCGCCTTGAGGTATCTATAGAAATATTTTTTTTTTTTAAGAAAACCAGTATCAAATAAAAGAATGTATTTTTATTTATTTCTGCTCCTGTATTTTATTAATTCAATGATTTAGGTCATCGTGGCGCAGCGGTAAAGCGTATGATTATACATGTAATGGTTATGGGTTCGATTCCCATTCATTGGAATCAGTTATTATCATTTCTACGCTACGGTAACACAACACACGGGGTTGAGTTCCTTCACTCAACATACAATATTTCGAAAATTAAGCAGACAATTTGGAATGGAACACGAAAACTTGAAAGTAGGTTCGTCTCCGTCTACCCACCATATCCGCATTACCGCATAAGGATAATAAAAAAACTCTATAATATTCTAAAAAATAAAACGATGTACAAACGAAGAGATATTTTGATGTTATTAGGTTCTTATTCCACATGCCCTAGTAAAAATCAACTTCAGGCCGTATCCCGCACAGAGCAGGGTAGGAAGATGGAACCTAGTGGTAAGATTCCCCATTTTCCGCCGAATTCTGGAGGAATTGAGTGTTGAGTGGCGGAATTTTTAGTAATTAAGTAATTAGGATAATTAAAAAAACCACCAACATTTTTATTTTAGTACAAAATACGAGTACACAATTGTTAAATTATAAATACGTATACGTCTCGTACATCCCTTGTTGCGTGTTCCACATCGGCTCAGGAAAGAAATCGCTTCCGACTCGTAGTAAATAGGTATTACTTCTTGTAATACATGCACGGGTAATTTTGTTATGCTGTAGAATCCACGTAAGTACTATTAATACACTTATATTAAAAGTACATAAAAAATATAAATTAAATCAGCTTCACGCTGTATCCCGCACACGGCAGGATAGGCAGGGGGAACCTAGTGTCAATACACTCCGTTCCTTGTTTATATATATTTATATTCTAGATACTCTACTCTCTTTCCAATTAAAGTTCTTAATAATTAAAAGATTTGCCGATTCAATTCAATCACGCATTGAATTTAGGCACAATAAATTTAAACAATATGAATTTATTGTACCAAAAGAATAATATAAAAGGTAATAAAACGAATAAATTATATAATTTAGTAAGTACGCTGTCGATTGCCTTCGAGTTTTACACCAGTAATTTGCTTTCAATTTTTGGAATATCGAAAAGGTTTAATGGTTCATCCATTAAAAAATTAATAATTGTATTAAAAAGAAATAAACTTCATTATATTAATATTAATAAATCCTATCCTACTTAATTTATTAATTAAAATAATTTATTAAATGTGAAAGTTTGTGAGTTAGATGTTTGTTCCATTCTAACGTAAAAACTAAAGAATACATACACATCGCACTTCAGAATAACACATAGATATAATTAAATATAACATTTAAATTACATGCCCATATAAATATGATACAATAAATTGTGTTTAATATTAATAATTATTAATTTTTATGTATAATGTAAGAGACAAAGAAATTGAAATTCTATTCCATTCCATTAATGTGAATATTTTTGCAAGTCTAAAATTATGATTGCTGGTATTTTAGATAGATAGATAGATAAATAAACTTTTTATTGTATACATAGAGGAAATAAGTACATTATATCGGAGATACCTGAGAAATATAAAAAAAAGAATAAACGCAGGTAGTATGCAAAGATGACCTTATCTCTATTAGTGATCTCTTACAGGTTTTAATATATTTTTCTCAAATCTAATGACAAATTCAATTAATAAAACAGCCTTATCTAAAAGCTAGAATTACTTCGGTCTTAACCAATATGCAGTGCGGTATGGCAATGACCGAAACCGAATTCGTTCTGTAACCACCGCTGGTCTGTACGTCTGGTTCGAGTATTTGTTTACGTTTCTATTGTATCAATACAATTCAAATTAAAATATTATTGAACAGAATGCGAATCAATAAGCAAGCCTCAAGAACTAAGGTAGATAGTTTTTGTATTACAAAAATAAACATAAATACATTTGTATCTATTATCTTTTGCTATACGATGTTAGGTATGTGTGGAAAATGTTTCACGTCCTCATTGCCTGTTTTTCTCTAATTTTATAGTAACATATAGCATCAGCTTCACGCTGTATCCCGCACATAGCTGGGTAGACAGAAGGAACCTAATGTTAAGACACTCCATTCCCCACTTTCCTCTGATATTTTCTAGACATTGCGTTTTGAGTAGCGGAACTCAACGTTCAAGCGTTGGTGCCAGAGCGAAGTAATAAAAACATATATTGATAAATAATAATTAATTTCCACAAGTGGGGATCGAACCCCCAACCGTCAAGTTACAATCACGCCCTTGGACCCCTGCACCGCTACGGCGCGGCGTCTAGTAAAATGTATCTATTGCATATAAAGCTTCCAATACATAAGTGCCTAGACCAACCAGATAAGTGTATTGTTCTGATAGAACTTTAGTATAAAGGTGTCGAGAGCTTAAAGTTTTAAAAAAAATGCGCTCGCTATTTTTAAAAACAATAAATTAATGGTCTTATAGTAAAAAATATAAAAACCTTAAAAAATGCTTTTTCTTAATTTATAATTTTTCTCGGAAGAGAATAGTAAAAAATCTTAATAACCCAATTAACCAGTATTGCTATCAGTTTAATGTTTTAATTTAAAACATAAAAACTTTAAAAAACGTACCTACACGAACGAACATACATACATATATTTTGCAGATTTGAATATATGTGTATGGTGGTTATTCGGTGTGTTCATTAAATATTAAAACTAAAATTTAAGGACGTATTATTTAAAATAAAAGAGTGCATGTATTTTTTGCGTATTTAATAATATATATTTTTTTTTAGCTTCACGCTATATCCCGCAGAGCAGCACAGCAGTACACAGTAGAGTAGGCAGGGGGAACCTAGTGTTCCCCACTTTCTGCCAAATTCCGCAGGCATTACGTGTTGAGTGGCAGAACTCAACGCCGCGCTTTGCCTCGACACCCGAGCGAAGAAATGGAAATATAAACGTAAATAAAAATTTCACTTCCTCGAGCGGGGATCGAACCCATAACCGTCGCGTTACAGTCACACCCAACGCTGCGCCACGACGGCCTCAACGATATTGAAATTAACAATATCATTAAATACGATTTAATAGTCGTTTTATAATAATATTTAAATTAGTTGAGAACTAATATAAATAAATAATATAATAAAAAAGGCAATATAAACGTAATCCATACCTCTAATAGAGGTATAAGGAAAAACCAATACAAGTATAAACTAATCAACCGAATCACATTTACGGAAGATCCTTTAACGTCGAATCTATTGAATTTAAAATATTATTTATTACACTCTTAATACAAGGGAGTAAGAGTTATTTTGCAACGTTATTACTTTATTTATGGTGAAGTGCACTCGGTTTAATATATTGAGGTCGCTTGTATGGCTTCTATAGGAAAGACTTCTCAGACAGCCTTCAAGAGGTACGCGATTAAAATTTAAGCAGTTCAGACTGTACTACGTATGCTATAGTTCTTTATGACAAATTATTTTTACATTTGAATTCTATGTATTATTGTAACTAAAAATACATTGAGAACTAACAATATAAATAAAGGAAAAAGCCGATTGAAAGAAATTACAGTTATTTCATACAAATAAATCAATACAAACTTATAATTGTATGTGTTTGTCCTCTTATTATCTCAGCATTGTTATTTTCATGAAAATGAGTTCATACGACAGCTTTCATAATTTGTACTTCTCGTTGACCTACAATCCTGAAATTGGTACAGAACCCTCGGTGGATGAGTCCGCCTCGCACTCGACGGCCGTTTTTTAGTGAAAAGTCTTAAAATAAAATGTATATCTTACGTTTTTATTATCATTATTTGGCAGATATCTTTGTAATGTTGAATTATTAGTTGTAGATGACATCACGTAAGCTTTTATAAAGATCATCGATATTATTTTATTATATACAATTATATTATATAAACAATGTATATGAATAAAAATATTTAAGCATTACGAATTTTTTTTTATTAAATAAGCGCTATTGTATTTGTATGTACTTACTAACTATATTTTACATTGTATATATATATAAATATATGTCATTAGTTGGCTCATTTAGCTCTTTTTAATTTAATCATAATTGATAATTAAGAAATAAATTCAATGAATATACAAGTATAAATGGCACAATTAAAATATAATTAAAACTGCACCTAATATAATTTCACAAACTAAATGCTCATTAAGAAACAAGTTAGTAACTCTATCGCTCCGTTAACTCCTTCCACAATGTGACTCATACTACGGACTGGTGGTTAATCCTTATGATTCAGTTTTGGAATATTACCTTATAAGTCGAGGGTGCAAATTATTTTCCAATTGTGTAAAAGTGGGATTTCCACTTAATAATGCACCTAATTTATTTGTTCAAAAATAATAGATTTTTTTCAGTTTCACGCTTGTATTTGTTTGTATCATTTGTATTCCGTATGTAGTAGCGGCGGAATTTAACGCTTCTTTGCCTCGACACCAGAGCGGAAGAATTATAATATGTATTTTTTTTTTTCATTTTCTTGATTGGCAATCGAACCCACGACCTGTCGTGTTCCCAGTCACACGTTTGTACTCATGTGCCACGATTGGCTTCTGGCTCTCTATTTTATTTGATAAAAAATAATAATTCTTGTACTTATTATCATTAAATATTTATTATCATTAAAATTCTTATTATGGTGGTTTTTTACTATACAATAAATTACTATAAATTTAAAACAATATTCGTAGTAATAGCCATATGACATGTTTAGATTACATGCTGAAAGTAAATATCCAATCAGAAATCTCTGACTCTACATTGCGTGTTTCTCGTATTATTTATTAGAATTTTTTTTTGACGATATAACAATTTTTACAAAAGGTGAATATTTCTATAAAGTTTAATAATATACACAACCTTAACATTTGAATGTACTTATGAGGATGCCTCATAGTATTTATAATTGTTACAAAACTTTAGTTTTAAATTATTGAAAAAAAAACACATTTTTAATTAATCCAAAAATAGATGTTTTTTTTTTGCACATACTCTTCGTGGGAAGCGAAAAAGCTGAAGGACTACATTCACCTTGAGATTTATAATATTAAAATGTAGTACAATAGAAATATTAGTGAAATATATTTATTTATATTTAGTATCAAAAATCTCCATTTTCGTCTCACGAGCTGTTTGTTTATATAGAATAGATTATAATAAATAATAATACCTAATTCGTTCCATTTTCATGCATCAAAGACTACAAAACACATTTGGAGACAGATTGTACATCTCTGACTATTATATTACGTACGTGGGTACGCTACGTACAAGGATACTTACTACATTGTTATGAGTCGTTGGAAATAAACCTGTTCCCATTCTGAGTCACAACTACCTACTTGTACATAGCTTAAAATATTTAATATTGTTTACTTAACTTGCAAATATTTATATGTGTAGGTTTGTAATATGTCTAATACATTATTAACAGAGTCAGAAGTCTCGGCTTATAACATTAGGAATGAATGGAAAACCTAAGTACATTAGGCACTAATGGTGGTGCTATCACGTTTTATAGTAAATGCAGTTATGAAATTAAAAAAAAAATAGCTTCACGCTGTATCCCGCGCAAAGTAGGGTAGGCAAAGGGAACCTAGTGTTAAAACACTCCGTTCCCCAGTTTCTGCCGAATTCTGGAGGCATTGCGTGTTGAGTGGCAACAGAGCGAAGAAAATTGAAATATAAAACGTAACTAAATATTTCACTTCCTCGAGTGGTGGATCGAACCCACAACCGATAAATAGATAGAGATAGAGATTTAAATATTCTAATTATTCAGCTAATGAACTTATACGTAAGGTTAATGTAACTTGTCCTCTTATCTCAGCATAGTTGATACGTTATCATTGAAGTAAAGAAAGTTAAAAAAAGCTTTACAAACTTTGAAAACTTGACATTTTTACCAATACATTGTTACATTTAATATGTCAGTCATTTTTTTTCCTAAATGTGAAATAACGCTTTAAAATATTAAATGTGTTAATATGAACTTCAGAACTAACAGAATACATATGTTAACACAGTTGGATATGATTAAAATCGATTCTCTGTGCCGTTTTACATTTATTATTATAGGTATACGGCGAGACCGTCGGACCCTCCGTCTAGCTGGGGTGAGACGTGCGACCCCGGTGCACCCTTTCCGGGACGCACCGTACATTTACATTACAAATGAAATCTATTAAATTAAGATAAAATATCTTTATGTGAGGAATTAAAACAAGTTAATCACAATTCGCCAGCTGCCAATAACAATGACGTATCGAGTTGACACGCAAAGCTGTAAGCAGAGCCCGCGAGTCACGCACGGTGGTCGGCGAGGTGTTCGAGCGTCAGTCGCACCGTCCGCGTCGCCCGCGCCGCACGTGCACCAGTCGGGCTTGCCGTGATCATGAAACTTGTAGTGCTCCTCGCCGCAGCCGTCGCCGCGGCGGCCCAGCAGCCGACGCAACGTAGAGAACAGTTCAGAGTCATATACGAGTGGCGCACTATAGACTTTGAGTGGGACTCACCCGTAGATCGGGAAACTTACCTCAACGCCAGTCGATACGTCCCACAAAATGTTCTCATATCTGGAATCAATTATTATGAAGATAAAATATTTTTGACTCTACCAAGAATGCTCGACGGCGTGCCCGCCACGCTCGCTTATATACCGGCGCAACAGAATGATACAACCGCACCAAAGCTGAAGCCGTTCCCGAGCTGGAGCGACAATACCATTGGTAACTGCGACGCTCTACAATTCGTGCAAAATATAGAAATTGACAGCAACGGGATGATGTGGGTGTTAGACAACGGCCGTGTCGGTACTCTAACACAAAACCCCAGTACTAAATGTCCTCCATCTATTGTATTAATTGATTTAAAAACTGGTGAAAATAAAATTGATCGTATACCACTACCTCCGGACACAGTGAATCCCAATACGTCATATTTAAATGATCTGGTGGTCGACAGCCGCGATGGTGGTTACGCGTACATAACCGACAACAGCGCAGTCGATCCAGGCATTGTCGTGTTTCGTCTGAGTGATAAGAAATCATGGAAATTGCGTGACTCGAAATCGATGCTGGCCTCACCTGATGCCGCGTTATTCCGCATAAATGGCACAACAGTGAATCTCCCTGTGAATTTAGATGGTATCGCACTCGGACCACAATTCCTCACAGAGGATGGGGAGGTCGATCGTACAGTCTACTATTGCCCTCTTGCCAGCTACCATCTATACGCTATTAATGCTTCAGTTTTACGAAACGATTCAATTCATGCACGAGACGAGCTCGCCGTCCGCGCGAACGTGGTCGATCTCGGAACGAAACCGTCACAGACCGACGGCATGAAGATGGACTCGACGGGAATGCTCTTCTTCGGTCTGATTGGCAATTCGACCATAGCGGAATGGAATTCGACCACCGATTTTCGTGTCAATCAGCGAACCATCGCTCGAGACACGAATTATATTCAATGGATAGATCGCTTTACATTTGACAACCGCGGCAACATCTATGTTGTTGTAAACAGATTGTATAACTTCGTTAAAAATCAAGTATCTGTTGACGAAGTAAATTATAGGATCCTCAGATCGTACACTGGCATGAAGAGTTACATATATGGTGATGATATAAAGCCAACGCAAACACCATCGCCGCAAAACGTTGCAGCGTCCAAAACTATTTCCGCCTCCTTGTTGGTTCTCGCGTTAGCGTACCTGCTTGCTTAATCCTTATTATTTGCGGTCATCACCATGACCCTGAAACCACTGCAAGGCTTAAAGCGGGCAGTGTAAAACTACCAAATATTAATTAAAAGTTACCTTGACCAGACGGTCTTTTCAGTGATAATACGCGATGTAGATAGCTTTGTATATTATTATAATAATTTAGCTTTAAGTGTAATATTATGTTGTAAATTCATCCTTGTGGCCTCACCGCCATTTGAAGGCATGTTGAAGACGACCCGTACCGCTATATGTAAAACGAAAGGTCGGGGACGCGTTGCCAAATGCCGGATTTCGCTCAATAGTAAACATTCCATAAAAGCATTCCGTTAATAAATTAAGATGTATGCGCATGTAATAATACAATTAATAATTATAGAGAACGGAGTGTCTTAACAATTGAATCCCTCTGCCTACTGCTACGTGCGGGATACATGAAGCTTATTTTTATATTCTTCTATAAAACTGTATTTATGGCTAATGATTAGTTAATATTTAATGATACGCTCATATGAAAAATCTTATTTATTTATACCATATCATTATATAGTGTTTATATGGAAGTAGAGATAAGTGATATCATAAAAATGTATAAAAGACCTCATACCTATTAAACTTGATAATGCCAGTTTCTTATGTACGGTTGTGAATGCGCAACTTGAAATAAACGTGTTTATCACATTATAATGTTTGTTGTTTTTATTTGCTTTTGTTTTAAGTAAATAAGTGTACATTAAGTAAGTATTACTTACTGATTTTACGAAATATCTTTTAAAACATCTTTTATATTCATTTTTTTTTGTAATCTAGTATTATTTAGTTAGTTTTTATCAGTTCTCTCTCTCTCTTTTATTTACACTGTTCCTTACTTTCTCCCTACTTGAAATTCGTTTAACATACCGACACTGTAGACTCACCAAATATATCCATCCATGGGCATCACCAATAAAAAATTTGAACATAGCGAAACTCGAACCCGCGCCTCTTTGGAGCCGTCCAAGCCCTCTGATCACTAAGCATTTTTTCCTTACAAGTGCATATTGCTCAGTGCGCCCAGTCAGAGCTTTTGGGGAGTTTCAGAGAGGTGTAGGTTCGAGTCCAGTTACGTTCAAAATGTTATAGGCGTTCTAACAATATTTATATTTAAAAGATGTTTCTTAATAATTCTAGTATATTTTTTCTTGTACTTGATTAGAAAGAACGTAGAAAGTAGTCTAGTTAGTAAAGAAAGTATATATTATGATATATGATATATGAATTTTACAATCTACTTAATCATTCTTGGAATTTAATATAAGAAACAAGACAGGTCTGACATTCCGCCGTCAATCGTCATATTAAATTTATTTATCGTATGCATTTCTTGTATCTTGTCTTATACAAAGATTATATAGAGAGAACAGAGACCCTTACTAATTAGTAATAAATCACTCCGTTCTTCAAGTTTCAACACTCTTAAGAGACGAGAAGAGACGTAATAGTAAAGCCGCAATCGTCACATTTACTAAATATCTTATATTTGTGGACAGGTGATGTTTTTATCTACTTTTTTACAGAGGTGTCGACTACATTATTAATAATTAATAATGAAAGAATACAAGGTCGCCGTGGCGCAGTGGCACAAGTGTGTGACTGTAAATCCGGCTGATAGTGGAGAACGGAGTGTTAAAACACTAGATTTCCTCTACCTGCCCGACTATACGCGGAATACAGCGTGAAGATGAAAAAAATTCAAATATAAAAATATTAATTTTATTCCCATACCTATTTATATATATTTTATATCTATAAAAATATTTAAAAGAAACATTTTGTGCAACATAACGTAATTCATATACCTATATAGAGAAACATAAAATTCTCATTCGGTGGTTATTGTACTCGAAATCACTCGTAACCTCTCTCTTTCACGGTTGTTGAAGATTTTAGTGGTTATTACACATAACAATTAAAGATCTACTTATTGCGCTCAAATATGCAATACAATTTAAAATTAAACAGCTATAATAATAACTAATGGTAAGTTACTCTTCTACCAGCTGGATTCCGAAGTCTAAAAGGAGAATTGCCAGACCAAAACGGAGATGGTGAGACGAGCTGGATCACTACAAGCCTGACTGAATAGCGAGAAATAGACCAGAGTGGAAGAAGTGGAGGGAGGCCTTGCCCAACAATGGGATAGTACAAGATAGAGACACAAAAAGTTACTCAGAATTCTTTTTCATTCATATAGACATAGTGAATTTATATAGAAGTGAAGACACAATAGAATATATTGATTTGAACCCACACTTTCCTATTTTGTTCACAAGTTGTTTTTATTTTTCTTTGTGTTTTCTTAACTTTACGCTATCAGTAGCCGGGTAGGCAGAGGGAACCTGGGAACCTGGTGTTAAGACAGTCCGTTTAAATTAAGACACTACTTCCCCACTTTCCGATGGATCATAGAGGACGAACCGAACGAATTGAATGGCAGAGCGAGGACATTAAAATATGAAATATTTTATTTTCTCGACAGGGAATCGAATCCACAACCTACTTAAAATCGTAGTACACTACGATTGAACTCAAAAATACCTAAGTTATGAATATAAACTACTATTAAATTATATAACTAGGAAAAATCTCTATAAAAAAACACAAATTAAATGATTACTTACAAGCAACAAGTATCAATGTCACGATTTTTAATGTCATTGTAATTGATTGTGGATAGGTATAGTATGACATAAGCAGCTTTATGACTCCATAGAAATAAACATTGATATTCTAGAAGCTTCTCGCTCAACAAACAGTCAAAACAAAGAATCCATTATCCTTACAATGTTATCGTAACACTTGTACCAACGGACTATTTAACAAATAAAAAATATTACCAATAAGTAAATAATTTGTCACGTTATACGTTTATGTATTTTAATTTGAAAATAATTAGCTATGTCATATATCTTTATTAAAAAAAAACATCTTCACGCTGTATCCCGCACACAGCAGTGTAGGCAGAGGGAACCTAGTGTTAAGACACTGCGTTCCCCACTTTCTGCCGAATTCTGGAAGCATTGCGTGTTGAATGGCAGAACTCAACGCCGCACTTTGCCTCGACACCAGAGCGAAGAAATGGAAATATATACGTAAATAAATATTTCACTTCCTCGAGTGGGGATCGAACCCACAACCGTCGCGTTACAGTCACACCTCATAAGGCCTCAATATGTCTTTGTTATATTGCATTATACTATATGAAACGTTGCTTATCACTTAATGGTACTATAGACGAAAACAGTTTATATATTTTAATATTTTTTACGTTTTCAAACAATTTTATAATATTGTTTTATATTAAACCAGAGAAAAATAGAGTCAAATTAACAGCCTCCCTTATTTAAGTCGGATAGCTATTATATGAACTTGATATTCTTATATATTCTAGTTTAACATAAAAAACAAGCTTAGATATATAAATATAAATAAAAAACATATAAAATATGCAAATTAATACCATGTTTATAGTTTTTTCTGGACGTAATAATTAAATAGTACAAGGCATTGACAATGTCAGTGCAGCCTCCAATGGATGCCATAAAAACAATAAGGAAAACTCTTCCTCATGCTCTAGTTGTATTCTAATTACATGCTGTTTTTTTTTAGTTGTTTATAGACAAGATATAATACCATTTTTTTTACAAAATATCTATTAAAATACCCATTTTAATCCTAACTTTTATGAAAATAATTCAATTTTGATATTCTTACTAAACCGATTATTAATCTAATAAATTATTTACAAATAATACTTATATTGGAAAAACCCTAGAATTTAAGCCCGAGATTTACCTGTGTATGACAAGTCTAAAATTACATTTTCTTAACATAATAATTGTAATATATTATCATATAAAAGAGTCCTATATTTTTTTTAAAAAAAATCTTAATAAAAATACAGTAGTCATAGATATCGCACACACTATGTATGCAAACTAGTTTCATAAGGTAAACTGCTCAAAGTATTTACGCTACTAAAATTTTACATACTTGTTTATTTTTTTTAAATGTGTACATAAAAATATATTTTAAAATTTAATTAAATAGAGGCCAAGCGTGCGACTATAAGCGCCACAGGTAGTGAGTTCGGTTCCCACTCGAGACGAAGCGAAACTGATAACGTTCTTTTATTAAGATTATTGTTATATTTAGTTTCTAGTTTATTTTTTATCGAAGCTGCCACTCAGAATTACGTATGGTGAAAGCTTGCTGATGGGCAGACGTCGCTGAGTAAATATCTACATACTTATGCATATTTACAGAACAGGTTTAGCTGATATTAATATCGCGTCTGTTTACACTTATTTTTATTTCTATCTAAAAAATATAATCAGCTTCAAACTGCTAACTGAATGCTAATACACTCCTCTTCCCCCACTTTCTGCGAAGCTAAGAAATTCAATATTTCATTGCTTCGAGTGGGAATCGAACCCACAACCTATTGTGTTTACAGTCACACGCTTGTACCACTGTGCTACGACTGGAAGAAG
>HE670725.1:0-23875 GCA_000313835.2 Heliconius melpomene melpomene | reverse complement strand
AACTTACAATCAAAACTTAAAGGATAAATATAAGCACTAAAGTTGTATTTCGGGTGTCTCGCGTTCAGTACAATTAGATTTTTCTTAACGGCCCCGCTGTGAGTCCAATCGATTTGCCTACAGACACATTTGGAGGCACGCCAAGTGGTATTGCATCGAACCCTACTCGGATATGCCATGCTGATTGCCAGGCTGTGGTAGTACACAGAAGGGACCGCGATATTTATATAGAAATTATAATGGAAAGGTTTACATAATTATTGTTGGGAAAGTAGTTAGAAATTATGATTAGTAAATTATGGTTGTGGATCATTTAGAACATAAATCAGCTTCACGATGTATCCCGCTCACAGCGGGGTAGGCAGAGGGAACCTAGTGTTAAAGCACTCCCTTCCCCATTTTCTGCCGAATTCTGGAGGTATTGCGTGTTGAGTAGCAGAACTCAACGCCGCGCTTTGCCTCAACACTAGAGCGACGAAATGGAAATGTAAACGTCAATAAATATTACGTACGTAAATAAATAAATAACATTTAAAACATGAAAAATGTTTTTGCTATATCAATTAAAGAGCAGTAGTAATATTTTTCCTTTATAATAGACTGACTTTCTTGATGGTTCTCTTTTTATTATAAAAGGGTTTGTCATATCTATAAATTATGCTAAAATCAAAATCTCATCTAAATCTTTTTATATAAAAGCACATTTTAATTTTGCCTTAAAATTTCTTTTCGTGAACATTTAATTTGAATTAGTTTTAAAATAGATTATAAGTAATAGGATAACTTTAACTTTTTGTACACATTTTGTATTACATAATATAAAAATATACTTTAATTTCTTACTTAATATTCCGACGTCAATGTCCACGATATTTTTAGAGCACTCCTTATCTAAGCATCCAATGACGCGGAAAAAGGGACGACAAATATTAATAGCTAAGGCGGGCAAATAAAACGGACAGACCTACTTACAGTCGATTGTTGTTAAGCTTTTGTACTTTATTGCTAGTGATTTGTTAGAAAATAGACCTTTATAAGTGACTTGTGTTGAACAAGCTATATTATGTTCTATTTGTTAGAGTTTCAACAAGTATCAATAGAAGTAGAAAATGTTTTGCTATTTTTTTTTTATGGTGGCACAGTTATTCGGGAAAATATTGTGTAATTTTATTTTTCTCGAATTTTATATATTTCAAATGAATCTATGTGTGGTCTTTGGTAGACTACCAGATTGCAAAGTATTCGAAACATGAGGTTTCCGAAACAATATTAAAATAAACGTAATTACCCCGGTTTAATGTGAAATTTAAAAAATATTATTTCATTTGCATATTTTGGGGAGGTTATAAAAAAGTGCCTATTGACAAAAAAAAATCATTCCATTCCAGTTTCCATTTTCCTCTGTAAAAAAGGTCTAAAAAATCATAAATATTATATATTAAGAGAATGATATTATAGTTGAATAATTATAAACATAGGAAGTAAAGTAACTTTAAAATTATAACTTTAAGATATTAAAACATTTGTAACGCTCAGAGATAACATAGAGACCTAAGCAATTTCGTCGATACGAAACGAGTAGGTACACGAGAGTCTATCTGTATTTCATATTTACACAACAAGCTCCTTGCAGTATCTGGTGATTGGCTCAATTTGTGCGAAGCGGCAGCAGCCGTTAGTGTCAGGTGACGAGTACCACAATACGAGTACAGCATTCATTCCCTATGGAAATGTTAAGTTGCCAACTCGACAAAACTCATCTCGTTGCCTATGAGAATATGTCAGATATTCGCCTGTTTACAACTTGTAATTGCTTTTCTGGGTACGTACTCGTATATAAAAATTACAGGCTTATGTATAAACTAGCGTCCAACATGCGGCTTCGCCCGCTTAAACAATATTTAATTGTAAATATATATTTACTTAAATTGTAGTTTATGTGTTATTCCTTATATTCAATTACTGTAAAGTTTCATTAAAAATCGTTCAGTAATTTTTGCTTGAAAGTGGAACAAACTTCCATCTTTACAAACTTTCACATTTATATTAGTAGCATTACTAAGTAAACGAGTTCTTCTACATTAAATACATATTACTGAAAAAAAAAAAGTTTTCGTTTTTTTCCAATTGCATGCTACATCCCGTGTGGGGTAGGCAGAGATAACTTAGTGTCAAGATAGTCCGTTACCCACCATTTGAGTGGGGATTTCAATTACATGCAATTTCTTGTGAGAAAATGAAAATAATTCATTCCCTCAAGTAGGAAGATCCCGCGGGCGTCAACAGTGTAACATCACTAAAATAAATGTACTATCTCAATTTAATTAATTTTTCTATATAAAATATTTTTTTATATTAGAAAATTACATGCTAGCTGTTACTTTTTTTACAAATTACCATAAAAGCCCGATTAATTTAAATTTTACAAGGTACAGATAATGCTTGAATACCAATAAGGGGACATAAGCAAAGTTTCGTTGCCAGGGATTATTTAGTTTCCGTAAATAGAATAAAATTTTCAATAATATTCTATTGTTAGAGGGAATGTATCGCGTGGGATGTTGTCTAAAGTATCAAAGTTAGCTTCAGTGTGACTAATACATTTATTCTTGCGTTTGTTGTTTCTATTACTTTATTTATATTAGAAACTAGCGGCCCGCCCGCGGCTTCGCCTGCGTGAACTACGTTATTATTAATTTCTGTCTCCGTGAGTACCTACATATGTCCTATAAGTGACGTCCATGCAAAATTTGAGACTTCTAGCATTTGTAGTAACGAAGTTTCATACAAATTTTCAACCCCTAAAACAACCCCTTAGAAGTCGAATATTGCAAATTTCCGTCTTAGCGAGCACCTACGTCCTATAAGTAACTCCTATGCAAAATTTCAGATTCCTAGCACCTGTAGTTTCTGAGATATCGTGATGAGTGAGTGACCTTTCAAATTTTATATATATAGATTTTATTCGTAGCAGGTCTTATTGGATTGCAAAATATTAATCTTATCAAGGAATGCTAAAAAAAGTTATACTATCTAAAAATGGTTTTATGTAATTGTTGGGTTTTGAAAACGAGTAAAAGCCAATAAATACGCAGTGTGCTTAAATTGGATGGTTATTGGAGAACGAAATAATGTTATCATTAGGTTCTATATGTAGGCATAACCATTATAGAACAAGCGTGAATATAAACCAGTCATGGCGCAGGGGGCACACAGTGTAACTGAAAATCGACTGATTGTGGATTCGATTCCCACTCGAGGATATTAAATATTTATTTATAATTTATATTTTCATTTCTTTGCTCTGATGGTGAGGGAAACCTCTGCGTTGAGTTCGGCCATTCAACACGCAATGCCTCCAGACTTCGGCGGAAAATGGGTAACGAAGTGTCTTAACACTAGGATCCCTCTGCTTACCCTGCTGTGTGCGGGATAAAGCGAACCATTATTTCCATCCAGTTAGAGTTAGAGTTAGTGCCTTTTAAAGTCCACTGCTGGACATAGGCCTCGCCCAATGCTCGCCACTCCGTCCGGTCCTGTGCCCTTTGAATCCAGCGGGTTCCCGCTGTCTTCTTAAGGTCGTCGGTCCACCTGGTTGGAGGGCGGCCTGTACTCCTTTTGCCGAGACGTGGTCGCCATTCGAGGACCTTTCTTCCCCATCGGTTGTCGGTCCTCCTGACAATATGGCCTGCCCATTGCCACTTTAGCTTGCAGATTTTGAGAGCTATGTCGGTAACCTGCGTTCGTCTACGGATTTCATCATTTCGAATTCTGTCGCGTAGAGAAATACCAAGCATAGCTCTCTCCATCGCTCGCTGAGCGACTTTGAGCCTGTGAACCATTATTTATACCTATGATATATTTAATATCTTAATATATCAGCACAATAAAGAAGTTGATATAATAAAGTATTTCGAGCCTGTATATAGTCGTATACGAGGAAAAAGCCACGTGCTTTATGGTTCATGCCTAGTCCGTAAAGGAAAGAACGGCTATATTTTACGGGCGTTGTAAGCGCGGTCCCGGTAGGAACTAATGATCCGTGATCTCATTGCTCAAAGTGTATGTGCTTTTTTATATTTAATAACGTTTTAATATAACTTAGTTTTATTATGTAGGGCTTTTAATTTTTGTAAGTAATGTTTTTCTAATATATTTTTATGAAATTAGTTATTTTTCATATTGATTGATTCTGAGATACAATTCTATAGATGAATGATGATGGAGGAGATGAGTGGTATGTGTAATGAAACCATAAATAAAATAATTAATCAGCAGAATTATTAGGATATTTATATAACTTAACTTTGATATTCTGCGCAGTATTGAGTTCTGCCACTCAATACGCAATACCTCCAGAATTCGGCAGAAGGTGAGGAATGGAGTGTATTAGCACCAGGTTCCCTCTGCCTACCGTGCTATGTGCGGGATACAGCGTGACATTTGATATAATTTTTTTTATTCAAATAACAGTTTTAGTTCAATTTTAATATAACATAAAAGTATCATAAGTATAATTTTGTTTTAGTCTGCTACATATTTTCATTTTCTTTATCTTTAGTACTACTTATCAATGGTGTATATATATATATATATGACACTTATGTAAAAAATGAGACCGAAAAAGATGTAAACTTCTTGAGTTAACAATACTGTAAGTACACGAAAGGTTGGCGACTTCCCAAAGAGTACAAGTGTACAACGAAAGTGGAAGAAAATATTTTAGTGTGAATTTATATAAACGCGAAGTAGATCTTGATGACATAGTGAAAACAAGTAAAATATATGTATATGTATGATATAGTTACAAAGTCAAAATGTTAGTAAATAGTAATATATTCATATAACAAAGATATTTTTATATCTCTTATCTTCTATCTTCTCCTCATAACAGAAGAAACAGAAATAAACTGGTGTTAAGACATTCTTTTGGCAATTTACGCGTTGCGCTTTGTTTTACTAGAGCGTAAAAAAATATTTTTATGTTTTAGTTTCATACTGTATCCTGCACATAACAAGGTAAGAAAGGGGAACTTGGGAACCTAGTATTACGATAATCCATTCCCATTAAGACACTTCCGTTCCACATTTTCCGCCAAATTCTCAAGGCATTACACGTTGAATGGCGGAACTCAACACCGCGCTTTGCCTCGTTACCAGTAAACATGTATATATACATACTAACTGTCACCAATATGTTTTACATACAAATAGAAAATTAGAATTCCGCATATTGCTCCATAATTACACAATCATAAAGGGTAGATGTGAAGCCCGTTTTGTTCCAACAAAGGTCTGGAATAATGAAAATCGTTAACCGAATATAGGATGAGGTCTAAATTAAAATTGAAATTAGGGTCATTGGATATGGTAGCCCGAGTGCGTGGGAACAGACGTGTACAAAGTGTGGTACATAATTAATTAAATAAAAAAAATCAATTTCACGCTGTATCTCGCATACAGCAGGGAAAGCAGAGGGAACCTAGTGTTAAGACACTCCGTTCCCCACTTTCCGTATAATTAATGCTTTACATATAAAAATCAATATAATTTGAAGCCAGCCGTGGCGCAGGGGCACAAGCGTGTGGCTATATACACGATAGGTTTTGGGTTTGATTCTCATTCGAGGAAATAAAATTATTATTCTCTTCATCTTCCTCGCTCTGGTGTCCCGCACACAGCAGGTCAAGATTTTTTGAAAGACTTTATTTATGATACAAAAACATAATAATAAAAAAAATTTAAAGTAATAATCTAATTCGCAAAATTATAATTCCAATTTTGAACTTCTAAAAAGCTTTCGAAAATATTTCCATTCCAAGCTCTGCGTTATTTCAGTTAATGTAACGTTAACGAAATGGTGGGAAACTTTGTTAATTTTCATCAAAATAAAAAAAAAACGAAAAGAGGACAACGGCTCATTACAGGAAGCCCCGCCGCGAAGTTATCGTCCCGAAAAAGTTTAATCGACCCTAAAGTATTATCTTTTGTTCAAAAGAAAACTCTCGCACCACTTCTTAAGCCTACAACAAGGCGTTTCAATCCCGCAACACTTTTGCAAGTCCGAATTTTTCATTATTTCAAAGGAATGCTTAATATTCATTAAGATTTATTTATTCTACAGTCGCAAAATTATTATATATTTAGTACCAATTTTCTTGGTTTTCTTAATTCTTTCTAGTCATATTAAGGACAAGCTATGGGGTATGCATAAAAAACTAAACCCTAAAACATTAGATGTATTTTTCAAAAGTCTTATAAAAGTTATGATTACTGAGTCAACAGCTTTGGCAGCTTTCGCCGTTCCTCACATTTCACAAGGGTAAACACACACTTAACACTAGAGCCTTCAAAAATTCCTTAAAAAAAGGAAAAATCTACATTTTATACCTACATGAAGAAATAGTAATAAAATAATTAATAAAGAGTTATAAATTAATTTATGTGTTATAAATCTATATATATAAAATCGAAAGGTCACTCACTCATCACGAAATCTCAGAAACTAAATGTGCTAGGAATCTGAAATTTTGCATAGGAGTGCACTTTATACTAATATTGCAAATTTTGCACTTATAGGACGTAGGTGGTCGCTAAGACGGGAATTTGCAATATTCGACTTCTAAGGGGTTGTTTTTGGGGTTGAAAGTTTGTATGAAACTTCGTTACTACAAATGCTAGGAGTCTCAAATTTTGCATAGACGTCACTAGGACGTAGTCATGGAGACAGAAATTAATAATAACATACTTCACGCGGGTGAAACCGCGAGCGGGCCGCTAGTTTCATATATTTCAACAAAGTAAAGCTCCCTTTTCGTTCGCATGATGTAATATGCTTGATATCTTTCTCAGAATCCATATAAATTAATAGGTAATAGGTACTCTTATCTTCAAAGCTCTAGAAATAATTATTTCGTTACATAATTTTTACATCCTGCACCCATCATCTGTTTTACATAAATAATATTCATTATCAAATAAAGATATATAATTTAGTTAAATAAAAATAAAAATAAGCCCGTCGTGACGCAGGGGCACAACCGTACGACTGTTAACGCGGCGGGTGTGTGTTCGATTCCAACTCTGGGGAATTAAATATTTTATATTTATTCTAATGTTAAATATTTATTAAAATATTAAATATTTAATTTCCTTGCTCTGGTAACTGCGTTGAATTCTACCACTCAACACCCAATGCCTTAAGAATTCGGCGGAAAGTGGCGTTTAAGTACCTATATTAAGCAAAAAATAGACATATCCATTAATATTTAATTAATTTTGTTTAACATATAATTCATATGACATAAATTCATAATCTGCTCTCGTTAAGTAAATATAGGAAGATCAAGAAGTATACTTACTTACTTACTTACCTAGTGAGTATATTACGGCCAGAGATGGGCCGGTATTGCGGTGTATAAAAGCTTCCTCGAGCGATAACGGAACAAAAGCGAAGATAAATTAGACATTCACAGCAAGTGGTCTGTTTTTCCCTAATAATTTCTTTTATAGAGCACAATACAAAATCATTCTTTAAAATTAGAATCAAAGGTCTTTTTTAGATTAACAAATAATCTTCTTCGTAGAAACTATGAAATAAATGATTAAATTACACAAAGTCGTTTAAAATTCTTTTACAATGTTTTTTATCCTTGGAACAGAAATATCATTTTATTTATCAAGAATTCCAGACAGATTTATATATAATTTTGGTTACTGTAAAAGTGTATGTTACAATAATATTTTAACACTATATCTATTCGTATTATTAGTGAGTTCTGCCACTCAACACGCAATGCCTCCATAATTCGACAGAAAGTGGGGAAAAGAATGTCTTAGCAAACACGTGAAGCTGATATTCGTATTATAATATGGTATGTTAAAGAAAAGGAAATTAATCTCCCCACCATTTCGAGATAAATGTTATTAACAAATGGAGAACAAAGTGATTCAATTTTTTAAGGGTTTTCCTTTTGATGAATGGAACCCTAAAAAAGAACTGTTCACTTTACTTCAAAATAGAACTTTGAATATTAGTAAAAACGCTGAAAGAAAATTTAATTAAACTAAATGATATCGTCGTTCAATTAGCAGAGGCGAAAATAATTATATAATTTCCAATAGTTAAGGTCGATTTATTTGTTTACGCCTCTGCGACTTTCCAAAGGAACTAGGACAAACTGGGAGAGTGTTTCCTAAGAATATCCAATTAGAGAGAGGGACACAAGTATTAATGAGGTTCGTAGTTTTGCTTCGTTTGTGCTCCGATGCTCATACCAATACCAGCTTGTTTTTAATATAGAATTACACGCTACGATAGTTTCTTTTTGTTTGAGTTTTGTATTATTGCGTTATTTTAGTTTTATAATTATTTAAATGTGTGTTCTTGTGTTTCTTAACCAAATGCTTAACTTTCGTTGGCATTCGCATTTCGTCCAAGTCGTAGTCGTAAAACTTTAATTATTTAAAAAATTATGAAACTTACGTAAGTTTAGACGGTTACAAATTTGATAGATAGTCAAATTTGTAACTTAAATACTTATTAAAATAAATAAAAAAATTATAAACGAAAAAAAATCTCGTAATTATAATATTATTATTTAGCTATATAATAAGTATAGACTTTCATGACATTTGAAACCCTCATTGGAGGGCTCATAGCTAAATGAAGTGTGTGGTGACCTTCGTCAGCACCATTTTAACCTGTTACCTTTACGGCTGGGTGACCTTTAGCGAGTCCCAGCCATTTGTATTGATTTGCGGATGTATCTTGATATGGCCTGCATTCATTACAATATTTTTTTATAGCCCTGACCCGGATCGTTCAGTGGAATTCAAATTTAAATTACATTTTTTTTACGCTTCACGCTGTACCCCGCACATATTAGTGTAGACGCAGGAAACCTGGAAACATAGTGTTTAGACACTTCTGTGCCCCATTTTCTGGTGAATTCAAAGCAGTTATTACGTAGCGGAACTCAAGTTTTCAGACAATAGGCTCAATATGCTGTTTTTAATGCTTTCTGTTATGATAACTCGAGTTATGGAAGACTAGAATTTCCATATTCAATTATTACTTTCAATAAGCAATTATTACTTTTTACCTGGCACATCCAGGAAAAAAGTCACTCATACAACGAATATTTCACTTTCTTGTTTCTGCAACATACGTATGTTTGTGTCTAGTTAAAATAAAACCATGATATCTAAATATATAAAAAAGAAAAGTTGCCAAAATTAATGTGCGGAACGTTACCCAATTTCTAACGTTGACAAAAACTGCAGAAAATAATAAAATCAATTCATCCGAAAATATTTATCTTGGAGATACAAAAGAATTTCATGCTATTTTCCTGACCTAACTGTTGACAGTTACGCCGTTTCCTTTGTAGTCAAAATCGAGTGGGCGGAACAAAGAAGTTCAGATCACTGGGGCGTTTTTTTCTCAAAAAAATAAAACTAATACATAAAAGTACTATTTCGATGTATTATTATTAACAAATACAATATATTTTTTTTATCTGTAGGAAACCTAAATTATAATTAATAGAAGACTCATGGCATTTTGTCTGAAGTGCTGGAATTTAAAGACTTGCCTAGAGCGATGAAATTTAAATATTAAATAACTCATAATCTCTGAATGGGAAACAAATCCCGAACCGCCGCGTTTTACAATCACACGCTTTTACCACTGTGCCATGAGACCATGACGACCTCATATGTTTAATTATAATAAAATATGTTATTAAAATAAAGTTCAATTTAAATTACTAAAGGTCACAAGTTCATACTAATGCTTGAAAAATCACATCCTCAAATAACAAATTGGTACTTTCTGTGTACACTGAAGGATGCGAGAAGTGAACGTAAAAGACGTCCGACCCTTTTTTACTTTAAGTTAAATAAAGTTTTCTTCACTTATCTTAATTGGCTACTTTCTTCAGGAAAAGTTAAACTTTCGTTATTCGTTCATTTCTGCTTCTTAAAATCTGTGTTATTTCTTTATTACTGTGTAAGAATTTATTTCACGTTACCAAGAATACTTGTTTTCCAATATTAATTGTAAGAAATTATCTTCTAGTAAAAACAACGGCCATGGGTAGCCCCAACCGACTCAGATAAATCAAAAAGTTTTTAACTCAGCACGCAATGTTTCTCAATTCTGGGGAAAAATGGACAGTAGTTGAAATATCCCGATACTTAGATCTTGATATTTGGTTCTCTCTGCCCACGCTGCAGGATAAATTGTGAACCCGACAATAGTACTTTTTGTGATTAGGAATATGTGATGTTTGTGGACTTGATTTCTCGGCTCTCCCATACTTGGTGGGAGGTTAAAGATGGATGGGCAATAAGTTATTCGGTACTCTACTTATTCTTATGTGTAAAATGGGCCGTGAAATTAAAAAAATATATACAATTTCTAGCCCTAACTATGTTTCTTTCATACGTAAACGCAAAAAATGAATGAAAACCTATTTATTATTTTTAAAATAAAAACCAAAGCAGCGTTTAAAAGCTTGCTAAAAACATATAGCACAAAAAAACAAAGTGGTTCGCTCCAGATGCGATGACTAATGGCAGAAATACTTCGACAAGGTCGTATATACAATGGACTTGCAAATAAATAAACGTGACTGCTCGTCCATTAGGCCAAATTTATAGTCCAATTGGGCAGTTGTTAGATGAATTCGGTGCCTAGAAAAGATTTATTGTTGATAGCTAAGCTTTTTCTGATCGTCACGATGAATACTTAGTATTACTTAGCCTATTTTTTGTAGAGGTCCTCGTAGCACAAGGGTGTGACTTTGATGTGACGGTTCAGGGTTCGATCCCCATTTGAGGGAATGTATAGGAATTATTTATTAATATTTCTTTGTTCTGGTAACAAGGGAAAAGCCCGACGTTTAGTTCCGCCACTCAGCTCGCAATGTCTCGACATATTAGGTGGAAAGTGGGGAACGGAGTGTCATTACACTATGTTCCCTCTGCCTACCCTGCTAACAGATACAGCGTAAAGTAATGTTGTTATATATAAATTCGACTTTAACTTTTATAAACAAATGCTATCTATAATATTAGTAAAGGATTTCTAAATGATATTGCATGTACAGTCAACGTTACAATTGATATCAATTAAAATTTAATCTAGCAAAAGCGAGGAAGCATGATTTAATACCGGTGTACCTAAATAGTAATTGATTATCGATACGTATAAGCGATTAAATCAAATTTTAATTAAATAATTTTATATGAATAAATAGGTTGATTTAATTGTTCATTTAATTAATAGGTTGAGAAGTGTTTGATTGCACTATGGTCGTAAATTGAAATTTGTCTCAGGAAAGTATAATCTATATATGTATATAAAATCGAAAGGTCACTCACTCATCACGAAATCTCAGAAACTACGTATGCTAGGAATCTCAAATTTTGCATAGGAGTTACTTATAGGACGTAGGTGCTCGCTAAGACGGGAATTTGCAATATTCGATTTCTAAGGGGTTATTTTTGGGGTCAAAAGTTTGTATGAAACTTCGTTACTACAAATGCTAGAAGTCTCAAATTTTGCATAGACGTCTCTAGGACGTAGCCATGAAGACAGAAATTAATAATAACATAGTGCACGCGGGTGAAACCGCGAGCGGGCCGCTAGTACTTAATATTTTCATTTTGTCGCTTTGGTAACAAGACAAGACGCGGTGTTAAGTTCGACATTCAACACGCGATGTCTCGAAAATTCGGCGAACAAGTGTCTTGACACTAGGTCCTCTCTGAGTATTCGGAGTAGTAGAGATTTCGTTAGAAGGATTACATTCCAATACATTTAATAAAAATGAAATGAAAAATAAAAATATTAACAAATTGAGTAAGTAATATTAGCCGTAGGTACTCCAAATAGGCGTATCCGTTAAAGCTTTGCCTAAAGCTTTAACAATGAAAGAGCTTATTCGTTCTACATACGTTCGTAGTGCACTCAGAACGGTTAGTTCGATTCAAGCTCGGTATACATAACGTGACCAGACGTCCCGCCTTGTACAGGACTGTCCCGCTTGTATGTCCCGCTGTCCCGAATTATAGCACCGGGATATACAAATGTCCCGTTTTTTCGAAATGACACTTTTATTTTGTTATAATAATTAAAATTGTGAATATAATGTGAATAAAACCAATGTCCTGTTTTGAACCGAACAAAGAATGGTCACGTTTGGTATACATTTATATTGATTCTGTAGTTGTAAGAGGATTACTTCAGACTTACGAATATGTTAATAGGGAATTGAATTATCATAACTCGTGTAATATTAATATGTTGGAATAAAATTTGTTGTTATATAGCGCAGTGTCGTTGGGAGTGGGTTCAATCCCCATTTGTGGGAGTTTAATTTGATTATTTGTCTGATGATGTAGTTTCTCTAATTTCCCTACTAACTGCTAAGCTATAAAACTAAAGACATGATCTTTATATAGGTATATAGCTTCAGTTTACGCTGGATCCAGGATGTAGCAGGGTAGACAGACAGATCCTCGTCTCAAGGTACTCCTCTTCCTACTTTCAGATAAATTTTGGAGGAGTGAGGAAAATGAAAATATTATTTATTTCATTTCCTCAAGTGAGAATCGAATTCACAGTCTATCGCGGTTACAGCCTTACGCTTGAGCTTCTGCGCCACGACTGACCTCAATAAATAATGTATATACTTATATATATAAAGCAATAATATAATTTATTGTTAATACAATAAAAAGAATCGGTTAGCTATCTTGTAGCTTGTCAGTATTCGTAGGCGTTCGCGGCATCGATCGTAACCCCTGGCATTAACAGAGAGACAGCGTTCACAATGAAATCCGCGTTGGACACCAGAAATATTTTTATTGTATTATAGAAATGAATATAATAGAACTTAGCAGTTTTAATTAATTAATATATAGAAATAGCATTTGCTGTAATTAGTTAAGAACTATTTTAAAACATTGATTTTCTTTCAGCTTCACGCTGTATCCCGCAATATCCGCTGAATGCCTCCAGGGCATTGCGTGTTGAGTGGAACTAAACGCCACGCTTTTGGCCTCAACACCAAAGCGAAGAAATTTAAACATGAAATATTTCATTTCCTTGAGTGGGAATCAAACCCAAACCAGTCGCGCTTCCAGTAACACACTTGTGCCACTACGCTACTACTGGCAATATTAGCTCGACATAGTATACTCGTATGATAACAGTTCCTCAATTAAAGAGTTTCGAGCGTGCCAGTTGAGCACAAAATGCCTTCGCAAATATCACGTTTTATCTAGAACCCACGAAGGAGATAAATCAGTTGAAAAGAGATAAATTACATAAAAAAAAATTGTCAATCTGTGTATATACTAAAATAATATCAGCATACAAAGTTACAAGAGCAATAGAAATGACCAAAATAGCCTAGTTCCATACAAACCAGCTGACTATATGGGCAATGTTACTGAATTTTATGGGGAAGACTCACTGAAGTAGGTCACGCACACTATTACAGCATACACACACAGATGTAAATGGATGTTGTACGCAGACGCGTAAACTACCTGGCTGGTTTAGGATGGGCGTGAAATTGTATTCAAGTAGTGGAGAAATTGTAGTATTTGATATTGTAACTTAATATTTCCTTTGGTAAAGCGTTAGATTTAGGTGATAATGGCTTAATGATCGACAGCACTTACTTAGCTTTAAGTAATTAATGTCTAAATTATACTAGTAAATTATAAAGCATTGGGATAAAAGTTTAGTAATATTTTGTATCGATTTTATCATTACACATATTTATTTGTAATTTTAATATAGTTAATAATAAATAATCTTTATTTTTAAATAAACACAACGAATATTTAATTTTATATGAAATAGCAAAGTTAAATGAAAGAAACTAGACTTTGACAGAATCTTTTATAGAAAAAAAGAGGTGAATGAATAAAATGGCTGAAATAGACCTATTTAAATAATATACTTCAATTCCTAAGCCAAACTTTTATTTTATTCTTTTTATATCTGTCCCAATATTATATAAAGCGGATTCACAAAATGAAATAAAAAGAAAAGAAAAATAATAATGTCATATACGAGTAGCTTCTGATCTATTGAGAACTTACGAACTACGCTCGTAGCTCTATCCTACATCCCGCTGTAGATCTTATTATCACTTACCTTGCGAGATATAAATATATTATTGGGTTTTCCAATATATTATGTGGATATATATTTTAAATTAATAATTTAATACACTTTTATAAAGTTTTTTTTTCATAGCTTATTTTGTGTTCATATAGTTAGTGTGTGAAAGAAATATCCAAAATAAAATAGTTTTGATATATAGTTTTTACAAGGAGTTGGATTCAACCATGGTTTTTTATTGGAATAAGTCGTACTACAATAAAAAAATCATTTTGTCGGCGTATCTAAAATAAAATTTACTTCATGTAAGCCTTATTAAGGCCACTCGTAGCGCAGTGGCAAAATGTGGTGTAAAATGGCGTGTAAGCAAATACAATGGTTGTGTGTTCGATCCAAAACTCGGGGAAATAAATAATACTATTTATTAATATTTTCATTTCTTCTCTGTCAACGCAATGACTCTAAATATGTCTTATCACAAAGGTTCTCTCTGCTCACCCTTCTATATGCATGATATAGCGTAAAGCTAAAAAAAACATAAAGCCATCCATTTTTTTACATGTACACATGTCAAATCAAATTATGTCATTGCTTTCGTGAATAAATGCGAGTCTACTTATTTATGTATGTATTACTTACTTGAAGGACGAGAAAAATGTCACCGGGAGTGATGTGGCAGAATAATCAGAATAACATACCGAGAAGCATATTAAATATTTATTTCGAATGTGCTTATTTACAACGCTAACACTAGCATAAAAAAGATAAAAATATTCTTGTTTGACTGTTTTTTAGAATTAATATTAGAAAAAATCAGTTATATATATAAATGTAAAAGAATCCAAAAGAATGATTATTAAAAATTTCTTTCTACTACTACTGATCCATAATGGCGCTAAAATATCCACTTTATTAAATATATTTTAAATAGATATTTAAATATAAATGACTCGTATGTAATGCGTTTCACATTCAATTTAAAGGCAAAGAAATCGAAGATAGATTGAACGGGAAATAAATAGAAGGCAATCAAATCTCGCTTCGACTTCCGAGAGCTCTCGCTAACCGAATTCCTTATTCCACCTTTTTAATTTCAAACCCATAAAGTACTATTTATTTTATTTTATAAAATAAATTAATATTCTATTTATTAGCTCTGGCATGAGTAAAAAGTCCAGTGTTGAGTTTCGCCACTCATCACGAAATGTAATGGAACATCTGAACACTAGGTTCCCTCTGCCTACCCTGCTACAGCGTAAAGCTGATTTTTTTACAAGCAATTTGAATAGACTAGAAAATAGTGTTTGATATTTAATGCAATAGTAAGTACTTGTTAAATATAACAACTATTAAATCGTAATTAAAACATTTTTAAGTCAAAATTTCCACTTTTTAAGTGAAAATTATGTTTAATTTCCTATTGAGATAAATTATAAAAATGTGTTTCTCTACAATAAAAAATATATATTTTGAGATTCTACATATATTAGAACTAGGTGCAACCATCTCGTTCCAAACGAAAACAAAACATCGCCGAATTCAAACGACAAACTACATTCTTATCTTGACATGTTTATCTGGAAACGCGACCGCTCTATACCCAGAATATTCTAGAAAGACAACTTATTACACAAATATGTGATACACGAGGCACATGTTTCCAGAGGGTTTCAAAATCTTTTGTGTGTTTTGACGTGCTTTGTTTAGAGCCCCTGCCCCAATTCCGTGACACCGTTCTAAATGCCTACCTGCATATAACGCGATCTAAAGTGGCGTTAAGTCTTTTAACTCGTTTCAAAGTTATGCAGCTTGTCGAGATTAGAACACCCCAGTTATGTTGGTTGGAGGACGGAAACGCAGTATGGCGACACAGTTTCAAAAGTAACGAACAAGACGTTTAATCTTTTACTGGAAATAGCACTAGAGAATAAATTATAATTAGTTCTTTCTCCCAATTTTTTTTCTCTTTAATAATAGATAATATTCCTTTTTATAGTTTTGTAAATATATAATTAAATTAATAAATAAAAACACATGTCATTGCTATAGATAATACTTACAAAGGCCCACAAATATAAAATATTTAAAAATATAAAAAGTTAAATATATAACATCCATTTCGTATTTTTTATAAAAAAAAACCATATAAAATAAACATACAACAGAACACAACGAAACAAGGGGTGTAAGAGTGGGTTGGGTGCAGGGTACAGGGTGTTCGCAAAGTGCAAAGGTGCAATCAATGTTTCTATTTATAGCGAGCCCGGGCAAGTTTCTACTAGCGATTGTCGATCTATAGTCGTACTTGATTACTGCTGGCTGTGGTAATTTAAGTTTTTTTTTTAAATTATATAATTTTAACAAAACGCAATTTATTGGCAGTTATACAACGGAGTGTCTTAACTCTCTCATGGCTCTCCCTGACTATCCTGCTATACGTCGGAAAGTTTGAAACTTCTGAGAGACATAAAGATACAAATGTAGTTTATATATTTTACTAAAAGCGAAATAAATAATACTGATTACAGTAAAATAAAAAAATATTATTATATATTTTTGAAGTGAATTTCAATGTGATATATTAAAAACATATAAGCGGTACTATTAATATATAAATCGTATAATAACTGTAAAGATCAGAAAGTATTTTTCGTATTCGATATAAAAACTTTATTTCTCCCATGGGAAACAAACATCAATTTCGCTATTCACTGGCGGTTACACGAGTTCTAAAAACAGGGGAATCATATTTTTTTTTACATAAATGTCTGTTAGAAACGATACGAGGTGAAAAATAAATAATATATTTTAATATTATCTGTTCCAATTACTTTTTTAAAAAGAAATTGTATAATTATATAAATTATATAAAAAAAAATGATTAAAATAAATTTAAATATAACATATTATTTATAACATTTCCCTCTGCCTACCCCGCTGTGTGCGGGATACAGCGTGAAGCTGATAGTCGTGGCGCAAAGTACAAAGCGACTGTTTGTGGGTTCGCGGTTTAATGTGGTTACACTAGTTTATATTAGATTTTTTTCTTTTATTTCATTTAATAAAACAAATATAATTTTTATTAATTATATAACAATAAAAAATAACATTCATTTAAGCCTATATTTTAATTATTCTTTCGTAGCTCGCCTACATTTTATCCACAAAGAATCTCGATAATTCGACACGATTTTAAAGCCCTCTAAATGTCAGAGTGCCTCCCCATCTAGGAACCAATTTGCAAGCGAACAAACTACGTCATATCCTGAACTATCTGTCCTGCTCTACGATCCCTGGGCAACCTAGAAATTTGAGGACGAAAATCTTGTAATAATCAACTTTATTGTAAAGATAATAAGGTCTACGAATTCAGCTCTTCGCGGTATGACTTGTTGCATCGACGTCATCATATGGATTTAATAATCAATACAAAGTGTTTATAGGAAGTAGAATTTTAGTATGTATGTAACATATTTATAATATTTTCGAGGTTTTTTGTTGATTTAATTGTAGTTATGAAGAAACGTTAGGTGAGTTTTGTAAGTAAATAATTTTTTTTTTGGTAAGAAAAGGTATTTCTTATAAGCACCAGTCGAGCAGCATCTTCGGCAGGGAAAAAATTCTTGTCACTATACTTACTCTTTATATATTAGAGGTATAGAACTACAAAAACATAATTGAAAATCAATGCTATATTCAAGCTTTTAAATAAATATAATTTAACTTGTACTACATTAGTATAAAAATAACATAAATATAAATACATACGTTTCACAATATAGAACCAAAACTACACCTTGAGTAAACAATTTTAATAATTTACTCGTCTAGCTTGTTTGACTTTAACTAAGGAAAATAAACAATGACTTGGGGCTGATCTACAAAATATATTCATATAGGTACATATTAGGGATAAACAATAGCTTTCTCTGAATATTTTTCTTACTATACTTAATATTATCATAAATTTATTACTTTATAAGAATTTTAAATACAAATAATAGCTGGGTAGGCGGTACGAAGTTGGGAAACCAGTGTTAAGAACACACTTGTGTTCCAACTATCCACCGAATTCTAGGAGGCTTTGCGTGTTGACTGGCGGAACTCCACGCCGCGCCGCCTTACCAGAGCGAGGAAATGAAAATTTCGAATATTACATTTCTTCATGTGGAAATCGAACCCACAATCTATTACGTTTACAGTCGTACTCTCGTGGTCTTCCAACTGGAGACATATTACGATATGCTACGAAACTCGTTAATATTCCTTTTTAAAGCCATGCCGGGACATAAATGTGGATTATGAATCCAGATTTTATGACAACCTTGTGTACAGTGTACAAAGTAAGTTTTTACTTAAAGAAATCTATCTATCTTTCTGGTCTAGGTCTGTAGCACCATGTGTATGATAACTTGTGATACCCAGTGTACCTACTCTCTACGGAGAGCCATAAATAACATCTGCTGGTTTAACAAAACTTTGAAGATGCCTGAACGAGCCCCGTTGCCCCAAATTCATTGATTGATCGATACCTAAACGCAGTATAAATTATGTATTTGTACTTTTATATGTTTGTTTGTATATGTGAAAACTTATTATATATATTCGTATTTTATTTTTGGTTAGGTTCATATTATATATGGTCGGAAGCCATTTCTTTGCTCTGGTAACAAGGCAAAACTCTGCATTGTGTTTTACCATTATTGACGCAATGCCTGGAAAATTCTGCGGAAACGGAGTCTTACCAATAGCTTCTCTCTGCCTATCCTGCTATTTGCGGGATACAGCGTGAAGCTGAAAAAAATATCTTTCGTCTTTTGTTAAGTTAATAAGAGGAAAAAAGTAGTATATAAAGTGCCGTTTTTACGGTCTACCCAAGATATTGCGTGTAAGATGACTGTATTAAAGTCTATATTATGTTTATTTTTTTTTATATATACATATATATGTTTTAGAATAGACAAGGCAAAGGTAAGTACGGGTCACCTGAGGGAATAATGAATACGATTCCAAAGATTTTGCACAGTTCTGGCGAGCGAAACTGTCGCGTTATTTTTAAAGTTTACTTTTATAGTTACGCAAATGTTTGTGGCAGAATATTTGGGGCATATTAAAGCTGACTTTGCTACCCATCTAAGTTTTTTCGGGCTACAAGTTTTATTTTAGTTGGCAGTTTTTATATATAAAAACAAAATTCTTCACAGTGACATACGTAGGGGTAGAGGGTTACATTACGTATCTTTGCGTAGGAGGACGTATTTATAATTCGTAGTAGCTTGATATATCGAATGTAATCGAATAAGTTCATTTATATTCATTACACAAAGGTTTGCTTATATTTTTATTGTATTTAAAGTTTTATATATGAATACCTATATCTTAATTTTGAACATTTTTTATTTCATTATTTGAATTTGTTCTATATACTGAGATAATTCTACACCAAAGACTAAATAAATGATTATGTCATACTGACTTTGAAGTTTTTAAGGTTTTTAGATCCTGTTAGTCCACCAGACTCATTATTAGAGCTATTGTCCCCTTAGAGCTATTGACTTTTTGACAAAATTACGGTTTAATTATAATTAAATTTATTTTATTTTAATTTAATATAATTAATTAAAATATAATAACAGCTTATTAATTTGAGTAAAATATTTTTAATACTAAAATTATTACTTTGCTATAAGAATTTTTCATCTTTACCTTGAAATTTCATTTGAATTGCAAATGACTGTCTTAAAGATTATTCTGATAGGCTCACTTTTTCCATTACCGTCGTGCCCTTGGCGGTAGACAAAAAGTGGTTTTTATATTCTTTAAATTTTAGAAATTTAATTAAAAGCTTTTTTACAAAATTTCTAAAATTTATTTTTATAAAGCTCCTGTTGAATTTAGTATTTTCACTTGTTTTGTATTATTTTATTTCGTTATAAGTATAATATTATTGATAATTATTTCATTTTTAATTCGAGTAGGTACAATCCTAAACAACATTATAATCCTTAATATTTATTAAGAAATAATAATATTAACTAGGAATTATTAACATTTTCGAACTAAATTTTCAACAACCCCTTTGATATTATAAATATGAAACATTATTTTATGAGTTGTATTTAATGGGGAATGTATTCAGCACGAAGGGGTACTTAATTAAACAAAAATTGTCACAATGTTCAATTATATAGTAAAGACGAAATCGTGGCGCACTGGGGTCTGACTGTAAATACGATAGTTCAAGGTTCGATTCTTACTCAAAGGAATTAATTATTTTCATTTCTTCACCCTGATACCAGTGAAGGGCGGCGTTAAGTTCTGCCACTCAACACGCAATGCGTCCAGAATATGGCAGAAAGTGGAGAACGGAGAGTCTAAGCACTAGGTCCCTCTGTCTAGCCAGCTGTGTGGGAGATACAGCTTGAAGCGGATTATAATAATTGTTAAATATCTATCTACCGGCTATAACAAAAGAGCATAAGTTAGTAATAAAATAAACTAGGTCATACTCATATCAGATAAAGTGGACATAGATCTTCCTTGTACGTATAATTCCGGCTAAAGCTGGAGGAACTATTTCATAATAACGACTCTTATTGCGTTTAAATAAGAACCAGAATAGAATAACGTTTTAAATTATGTGATGAAACATAAATCCTTAGACCTTTTAAGCACTCTACAATGAAATGTAAAAAATTAAACTATTTCTTTAGTGAGTAAGTGAAATATTTATTTAAATTGATGTTTTGATTTCTTCACTTTTCATCATCAAGTCATCTTTTGGTGTCGAGGCAATTCTAAAATCTCTTCTCCTGAATTCAATGGAAAATGGGGAACGGAGTAACTTAACACTACGTTCACTCTGCCTACCCTGCAAAATGTGAAAATAAATAACAAAATTTTCTTTCAATTTTATTAATTTTAGAAAAAATATTTAAAAACAAAGAATTAAAGCAATGTGAACGTTAATTATGAAAAAATCATAACATATTATTACACGTCATGTATAATATTTCTATTATCTTTATGTAAAGTCTTGGTAAAATTATAAAATGTTTAAGAACAACCCAACTTTCGTAATAACAGCAAACATTAAACGGTTGCCGGTACGCCTAAACTTTCTCCAAGGCGCACCCACCCTCAATTTTGATGTTATAATTATTTGAAATTGGATTTAGTTTTTTCTAAGAAACCTTTTTTATAAATTTCAAAATTACTTTTAGTTTAATTTAAGATTTTCCTTGTGTTTTTTTTACTGATATGTTTTTTCAAACATAAAACTATTAATGATAATAATAATAAAAACTCACTCTTATAGTTTAATGTGCTTTACATTACGTTGATAATTCATTGTCCTCTTTTGTCTAGGCAGAAGGGTATGATTGTAACGTGACGGTTGTTAGTTCAATCCCCATTCGGGGGATTAAATCGTAATTTATTAATATTTTCTCATTTCTTTACTTTGGCACTAAGGTAAAAAGCCCGACGTTGAGTTCTGCCACTCAACACGCAATTCTTCTACACACAAAAGTGGGAAGCGAAGTATCTTAACACTAGGTTACCTCTGCCTATTTCGCTATATGCAAGATACAATCTAAAAATATCATTAGGGAACGCTTTGCAACCAAATTATTAGGGATAACATCTTCCTCTATATATTCATTTTATTTAGGGCAATGATACTTCTTAAAAAGAAAAAGAAACTTCATACTTCTAAAAACAATAATCAAACACAAAAGTAAAAAAACGTTACTTCCATAAACAGTAAGATTTGGCAAAGTTGTTTCATTTTCATTTCAAATACAAAAAGTTATAATATCTGTAGACTAAAGAACACGGTCTAAGTAAATAATCCGATAATCTTTTCGTAAATAACCACGTAACCTCGAGAGCTGCGCGCAGGCTCTTTAAAAGAGCCCCAATGTACTGAATAGTGATATCTGTTAAAAATTTTACTAGTATAATTTTTTTAACTAATTTAATATATAATTTAGAAAGAATGCAATGTTTACGCTTAAAGTTAGCTTAAAATTCAGATGAATCGGAATAACTGTGTGTTAAAGTTGTAGATTCGAATACAATAGTCCTCACTGACTGTGGTAAGACGCACGCACAGCCGTAACCGGTGATGGTAGAAACGTAAAACTTGGACAGATATTTACTTTCGTAATCTGAACATCCACTAAGAAGGAAGGAATTTTGAAAATTTTTAACCCTATATGGGTGAAATAGGGGTAGAAAGTTTGTATGGAAAAAGATTTAAATCGACACCGATTTTTATAAAATTTGAAATTTAGATTTTTAAAAGTATTTAATTGAACACGTGTTTCATGGTTTTATTTAAATGTGCTCAACTGGCACGCTCGAAACGCCATATATCGAGAAATCAATCAATCAATCGAAACTCTTAAAAAAAATTCATTGAACACGTGTTTCATGGTTTATTAGAACTCACTCCGAAGCAATAGGCAGGCGAAGCTGCGCGCGTCCGCCAGTATATTTATATAAAATTTTAAAGATTATTAGCAAAACGCTGCGTTGATTATCGGTAATATCTATATCTAAAGCCACGAATATCTCAAAATGAGCGGAGAGAGAATGCCTCATCAATGGAGTACAGAGAGCTCTGTGTAAATAAAATTTCCATTAACCAAAATTAAATTTCAAACTTAATTCTATACTAACACACATTTTGGTATACTTTGATTAATGTGTCTGAAAAGTTTACGTTATTACGCCTTGAAGTTTCTATTTGGGGCGTCTTTATTATTAAATTATGTAATTTACACCATGACGATTAATTTAAGACATTCATGCGAGATTAAAAATTATAAAAAAGGTAAATTCTATTTTTGTGTGCTTCACGCTGTATCCCGCACACAGCGGGGTAGACAGAGGGAACCTAGAGTTAAGACACTCCGTTCCACACGTTCTGCCCAATTCTGGAGGCATAGCGTATTGAATGGCAGAACTCAACGGCGCGCTTTGCCTCGACAGCAGAGCGAAGAAATGGAAATGGAAATTTAAATAAAAATTTCCGTTCCTCGAGTGGGGATCGAACCCACAACCAGTCGATAAATGTTATTTAGTTATTTTAACACGACAATAAAATTATATTAAATTTCCATTTATAGGATACGCTACTAAAATTAATTAGTCTTCATTTTCAACTCATTTACTAACTTGACATTTTAGTGAAACATCACATTTTGTCTAGTCTAGTTATAAATATATCAGAATGACGTCAATAAAGGGTTGATATAAGAGTGGGAGTTGAAGAAACGTCACAACCTTGCCAAATCGACATTACGTGGTTTTAAGACCTTCTTTTATATCATGTTATTGATGAATTACATTTTCAAATTAAATTCCACTTTAAATCCTATTACATTCGAAGTTTTAAACCAAATATTTTGCGAGTACTATTAAAGAAAATAAAAAGCGTATATTATTACGTAAAAATACATAAAATCTCGTTGAGAAAGTGCCTTCATTTAAATAATACACATAATAAGACAAGCAGGTGGCGCCGCGGCGTGCTCAGAAATAAAGAGAAACTCAACTTCGCTTAATAGCTGTAAATTTGTCCGAATAATTCGAAATGGCTACGATATTTCAGAAAGTCCGGAATTTTATTAAACACCTGGGACAGAAAATCCCGGGCGAGAACGCATTTGTGATCTATCTATCTAAATATTATACTAAATATTTAATATTTCGATAGATTTG
>HE670724.1:0-38301 GCA_000313835.2 Heliconius melpomene melpomene | reverse complement strand
CAACGCGGATATCTATTAGGCATTAAGTGGTGGAACACGCGTCAGGCAAGCGTCTCCATTCGACCTTGACAGCGTGACTTTTGGTTCTAAATGTCGGGATCGGATATAATGAAAGGTTGTGATGATTATCATCGAAATAATCATAAAGACATTAGCATCTAGAACTAGATGTTAACGAAACATTAAGAAGAAATATGTATATGTTTTTGAGCTCATCATCATCTGTGAAGGGATCTTTTACTGATGATGGGCTTCTAATAACCTAATGACATAAATTGTCAAGTAAAAGGTTGTGATCTGTAATATTTTCTTTGTAATTAAACAAGGTTAAGTCATTCTATATATTTTTTCAGCTTCAAGCTGTAGCAGGGTGGGCAGAGGGGGCCTAGTGTTAAGACACTCCGCTCACCACTTTCTGTCAAATTCTGGAGCTTTTACATGTTGAGTTCATTCTCTTACCAGTTAAGAATAGCTATCTTTAGGCATTTGTGTGAATTGTACGAGAATCCGGACTAATAACTTTTATAAAACGTTTCCAAATATTGAATAGAACTTATAGTATTTTCAAATAGATTAGGGCATGCTGTTAAACAAACAAAACATTTTACAATCAAATCTACGACTTCCGCATAATTCGACTTGAATTGTTAAATCGCACAAATACACAACATTTTTACATAATCTACGCGATACTTACAAAATATTTACACTATATCGATAGATCAAAGTGACGTGACTCCTCTAATCTTGTAATACTAACAAAATATTGAGGCTGTCCAAATATCACGTCTCGGTTATCTGGCCCACATTCCTATTTGGGATGATCCTGTGAAATTTTGCTATCGCATTGCTCAAGTTTGACATTTTGTGAATAATCCAGTGCATTTCCTTTAGGTGGTAGCTGGTTTGATATCCGGTTGGGTACTTTAGGTTAAAGTTACTGTTTTAGTGTTAAAATAAATCAGAAATATTTCAACTATTGTATTGCAGTGAGTTAGTTATATATTAGTATTGCTATATTAGACCTACGTTCGTCACATTTTTTAAATAGATTTATTGGCTAAGTGCGACGTTGTATTTCGCCACTCTACACAAAATGTGTCCAGAATTCAGCTGCAAGTAGGGAGCAATGTGTTTTAAAAGTCGGTTCCCGGGTTCCTTCTACCTACCCAGCTGTGAAATACAGCTTGAAGGTCAGAGGACATCTAAGTTAACTTGACGACATTTTTTAGCGTTAGCTATATCTGAATATTGCAAGGTAGGCAGAGGGAACCTGATCAAGCTAATAAGACATTAGTTAGTTAAGACATCCCGTTACTCACTTTCCGGGCAATTTTCTTGACATTAGGTATTTAGAGCCAGAACTTAACGTCATTCTTTGTCTTATTACCAGAGCTAGCTATGCTAGCTATTCAAATTATTCCTACTATTATTTCTTGTTACACGATTGTCCATTTTTATTTAAATAAACCAGCCAACTGTATACAATTATACATACATGAATATGAATATAAAAACATGAACGTTTAAGGCAATTATAAGAAGCTTATAATACCTAACGACATTCCTATAACCTTACGCGTAATTAAAACAGGAACCAATGAACTAGGCAGATTTTTGCATTATGGCCGATGTTGCAATTTTTAAATATTTTTCTATTTACTCATTAATTAATATTAATTATATCCATTAGAGGTTTTATTATGCATAGCATTTAAAACTATATTTACTTAGGATTTTACTTGCTTGAATTTTAGAATATGGTTCTGGAGAAAGAGCAAATCAAAGTGAAAGCAAGTCCTTTATTGATTAAAACAGAACAATACAAGCTAAAACATAATAGGTTCCCCCTCCTACCCTACCTATATACGGCATATAGCCGCAGAAAAAAAAATGTTACCTCGCATGAGATTTAAACCACAGTGTTAACTAAGACCTTCGCCCACGTTAACGTAATATAATATTATTCAATAGTAATCATTATATTTTCATCGCCAAATGACCAAATAAAATATCCCAACATATAGATAATTAATTAAAAAATAATAATTTTAAAAATTAATTTAATGAAATTACATATTTATACATAAGTACTAATAACTAAAACAAGATTAGTGAACTAGAACGAAGCACACCCACGGTTTATTTAACGTTTTTTATGTATATATAATGTATGTATAATTTTGATTACTACATTTCTATATTATATAATCAAATTAGTTTGAAATGTTTATATGATAATTGAGTTGTGTAATACATTAATTAAATTATTGTAACTAAGTGTTTTGGAAAGACACCTGCCGGGTGGGTTTTTAGTCTTACTTAGCAATTTTTTTATAACTTTTTCTTATTATATCTGTTTTTTTAGATTATTATTAATCATATTTTTTGTGGTAGCTTAATTAGGTTTAGAAATAAGTAATAATTATCTACAGATATATTATTTAAGAGGCTAAAGTGTTTTGGTTGCCTTTTTCTATGCATAATACCGACAAATGATTTTTCTATTTTACATATTTCTCTCATTTTGCAGCTATGGTACAGTCAGCTTAGTAATCTTTCCCTCTGGTCCGCTTTCACTTTATTTTGTACAATTCAAAATATTGACTTGAAAATTTAAATATTTGTAGCATAAGAAATATTTAAAGAAAAAGCTATATGGAACAAGTGAATAAAAACAAGTAAAATCACCGTAACAGTTTCGTATTCTGATTTAGAATGATATTATCGAGAGTCACGATACATTTCTTGTCACACCTTGTTACTTTATATTTTTTATATGTATTTTGTATGCAAGTTAACTCAGCGGTAAGTTAGTTGAAATATGTATGGCTGATAACGCTTAGATAAGACGTTCAAATTTCATTGAAAATACTATAACAAAGCTAAAAAAGTAAATAAATTTATCTTTTAAAATAAATATTTGATGTAAATATTTTAACTCAGACCTCAGTTGTTGCGGAAAAAGGTGAAATATCATTAAAGGCCGAAAAACCAGACTATTCATAAACAAAAACAAAACACTAAAAACATTTTCACTTCTACACACAAAAGTTTTAATGACAATTTTAATGGTTGAGCTTTTCTTTCAAAATATACTCATAATATGATTTATGAGCGATTCCGCGTTGACATTTAACATTAAACTTTTACTTTTACTTAACGACCGAAAATTCTTTGGTATTTTCGCTATAAAACAGTATCCTATATAAGGTATACTATCATTAAATCTTCTATTTTACTGAAGATATATGAAGTGTATTGACAAAAGATGTGTTAGAAAATCTGTACAATATGGCCTATTAATTTTAATTTATATATGGTTTATGGTTTTAATTTATGTATGGCTATAGGTTCTGCTAACAAAAGGTACTTGCATACTTAAGACTGGAGAATGTCACTAAAATGATAGAAAGTAGATTAATACTCATCGCGCAATGCCTCAAGAATTTGGCGGAAAGTGCGGGAACGGAAGTGACATAATAGGAACGGAGTTTCTGAATACCTGGTCCCTAGGTTCCTTCTGTCTATCTTCCTTTATTCGGGTTACTGCGTCAAGTTAAAAAAAGCTAATTTAAAAAAAAAAAAAAGTTAATTTAACTAGCTTTTTCGATGTTGTCTCGTCGTAATGCAATAGATATATAACCCAGAGTTGTGTTCGACAACTAGCAATTCCCGAGATAAATGCGCTTAACCAAACAAACTCTTCAGCTTTATACTATCAAATATAATAATTAATTCTTAATTTAAAAAGCAAAAAATATAATAGAAAAGCAATAAAAATATTTAAAGACTTAATTTTCTAATCAAAACTTTTTTTTATATAAATATCGACCAATATCTCAAGAACAGAGTTAGCCCGCGTGAACTAGATACCAATTAATCGCGTAATATCATTTTCAAATCGATTGGATCCGATTCTAAGTTTTGAAAGTGTTTTGTTCTGATTAACAATTTTATTTCCTTAGTATTCAATGTTTGTTAATAATTTAAATAATATAGATTATTATAAAATGTTTTTGCTCCTTTTATATATTTTCACAGTAGCGTAGTATATATACAGATATCTCTTAACTCTAAAAGATATTATTAGGGTATCTCTACTTATATCGTTAAGAAAGTGAGAAATGGAGTACATTTCCCACTTTCTGCCCAGTTTTTGAGATGTGGGATGTTGGTTGGTGTGGCTCAAGGTCGATCTGTTTACCAGAACGAGGAAGCGAAAATAATTCATTCCCTCACATGGGCATCAAACTGTCAACCATCACGGTTACTACTATTAGTGATTGATTCAAATTTAAGGTTTTTTTTTAAATCTTGGTGGATGTGCAGAACATAATTTTAATGAAAATATATCATTATTTTCTATTTCATTAGGACATTTTAAATATCTAAAAAAAACCCTAAGGCACTGTAGACAAATTTAAGTAAGTAAATAGGCCAGGCTGAATTTTCGACGATAAAATAATAAAAGAAATAGGTAACTGTCACTCTATTCTATATACAAATACATTATAACAAACAATTGCTCAACCGTCATGGCGATGTAATGAGAATTTATTCCATGGTAAGTATTACGAGGTTTGACGCAACGCTATACAAACGCTTACAAAATCTATTAATGGTTACGTCTGTCCGTCAAACTCGTGGTGTGCCTACTGTCAACGAGAGATGCGAACTAAAATATATTATAGCATATATATATATATATAACTAGCGGACCCGGACGCGGCTACGCCTGCTTGAAATATAAGAATATAATTTGTATAGAAATATAATTTCAATCTAGATGAAATACTAAAAGTGACTATTATATTTATTTTCATAAGGATGAATATCAAAATGACACGATAACGAACGCGGTCGCGTAGCGACGACGGTTGTTATTAACATGGCAGAATAAATTGGATGTCAAATTAGAAAGTATTTTAATTTATTGGTATATATGTGTAATGTAATATTATATAGCCTATAGCACTTCTGAAGAATGCAGCTTTCATACAAAACAAAAACAAAGTAAATCCATCCAGTAGATCCAGAAATCTTAGCGTTCAAACAAACAAACAAACAAACAAACAAACTCTTCCGCTTTATTATATTAGTATAGATTGTGGATATTTTTTTTAAATATCAATCAACCAATATTCGGTCTCGATTTGAGAATTAAAAAAATTGTGATTTATTTCACATCCCATCAAATTTGTGTGGAAATATTTTTTTTATCAATAACAATTTAGCCTAATTTATTACCTCGATCGATGCTACATGTAGTAAACAGCGTGAAAAATAAAAATAATAAATAACAAGTACCAAATACTAGCAGGAATTTAAAATATTACGAATAGCTTAACTTTAGAGGCCGTTATGACTATGTAGCACAAGCGTGTGACTGTAAACGCGACGGTCGTGGGTTCATTTCTTATTCGGGGAAATGAAGATGAAAATTCGGCGGAGAGTAGCGAACAAAGTATCTTAGCACTATGTTTCCTCTGCCTACTCTGCCGTATGCAGGATACAACGTAAAGCTGAAAAAATATTTTTTAACTTTAGACATTCATAATTTAGAAAGTCACCAACTAACTACATGTAGGTACCTATTGGTGATAATGCACGCGCGTATATGATTATTAGAAAAGCATATTTCCTCGACACTTGCATAATGCATTTCAACGTATATTTTTGTTGTTAAATAATAGTTAGTTGCATTTCCCTAGTATAGTAGTCTGTCTGTACATCAAATTCCTATTATTTCTTTAGTATTTTCATATTTTTATCATTAGATATTATTAAGATACAAAAGCGTGTGACTTTAAAGCACGACAGTTTGTGGGTTCAATTCTCACTCAAGGAAAAAATATATTTTAATTTCTTCGCTCTTGTGTCGAGGCAAAACGCGGCGTTGAGTTCTGCCACTCAACACACAATGTCTCTAGAATTTGGTATAATATACATTTGCTTGAAGTGATATTCTTTGCTTTAGGAAACATTCCATCTAAAAATTTTAAGTAAAATTAAAAAAATAATAAAATTCCTTAAATGCACTTTTTTCTTATTTGTATCAGAATTCATCCTAACTTTGCCACAAGACCGGAGAAAAATATGAAACGTTCATATAAATTTTTCCTTAAATCAGACCTTCTTCCATCGCGTATACTCTTCCACTAAACCACAACGGTGATTATATAAAAATATATAACTGTTTCTACTATTTTGTATTTGGTTCCTATTGTATTGAAGTTAAAACATTGCGTAATACCACTTTAAGCCTTTCACAAATTAGCGCATTTTGCATGTTTAAGCTGCACAATGAAAAATGGCGATATTATGTAAATTAATGGAAATTATACAATTGTTCGTAAAAATCGCAAAATAGACATTAAATATATATGTATGTTTAAAACTATTCCGTCACTGAGTGACTGACAAACAAACAGCAGGATCACCGCGGCGTAGAACGCTGAAATTTGACTTGTAGGTTCCATGTGGAATGTAGGGTACCACAAAGATATAATTCCCAAAATTATATTATATAGTGTTAAGACACTCCGTTCTCCATTTAGCGTCGAATTCTGGAAACATTGCGTGTTGAGTGGCAGAATACAACGCCCCGCTTGCGTTGATACCAGATCTAAGTAAGATATAAAAATATAAATTTAAATACATATTTCACTTCTTCGAGTGGGGATCGAACCCACGACCACTGGCCAATAAATTCTATTTATTCATTAATTTACAATTTTTTTATTTAATTACAAACTTAATATTTTACTGTCCATAACGATTTACATTGGTGATCAATGGAAATGCACATTATTTATTACATAAAGTTAATATATCCATAATCGTGTATTAACTAGTTTTAGAAACAAACAAATGTGATTTCTTTAATAATTGTTCATTTTTCTTTCAGGTAAACAAACATAATAGGACAATACGGGTCATTCGTGCAGATTACTGGCCTAGACTGAATCGCGACCGGAACCATTATGCCGTATACATCCACAACAATCTAAGCCCGTACACCTGTCTAGAATAAGTAACAATCGAGGTACCGTTACTCAATTATGCCAATTCATTAACCAGCACCATGATGGAGGAGCTGACCACGCGACCCAATCTAGAGTACGTGCCTGCGCTCGCCGCACAAGTGAAACAAATTACTGGATCGACCACTTTTACGCAAATAACTAGCGATGATACTGGCCTTAGAGTGAATGGATTCGATAGCCGGTCGGATATGGACTCACTAAGTTCGATGCACTCTCTTGTCCTTAATTCTAAAACACCAGCAACAACGGTATATCTCGCGGCGACCCAGCCGGAGCGACCTGCGAGCACTCCTACCACAGACGCACTCTCAAACGGACCACATGTCGTTACTATCAGAATAAACACGGATACCGATAAGCCGAAAGCGCCGAAGATATCGAGCGTTCATCTCAAAAGCGATGTCGATTTTGACACTTTCAAGTTAACGGAAACCAACAAGAAAAATAGCAGCTTGGTCAGATTGAACGTTGAGGAAAATCAGCCGAAAATTATAGAAAATGACGATCTGTCTAAAGTGGATAAGCCGCCCTACATTTACTGTAACTCGTACGTGAACACAATGTCAAATATTGTCATGTCGAGTGGGCAGTGCTCTCCGAGTGACACGCTGGACTCAGGAACGTGCAGCGACCTCGACGGCACACCGCCTCCACTCCCGAAAAAGAAAACGTTAAAGTCAAATTCAGCAAAGAAAGCCGTATCTGTTACGGTAATTAGTCAGTCAAGAAATCAAAGCGAGGTCGATTTCGAAGATAACGATTCTAACATATCGTGTGACTCATTAAATAGTAGCGAACTAAATGGAAGCGTGCACGCCGACGAAAGTCACAGCGACGACGCGAGTAAAAAAGAAAAGAAACAGTCTTCCGAGCAAGCGCTAGCCAAAGCGAACAATAAAGACGGCAGCTTTCTACCGCAAGGTCTCCTGCAAGACATTAGAGATCGTTCAGCGAAACTCACTACCGTCGACACCGAAACCGAAAGTGAGGAGAACGACCAGAATGGGGAAGTGATACAGAATATTAATGAAAATGTAAATTTATCGGAAGAAAGCGCCCAGCTCACGTCGTTCCGTCTTGTTTCCCAACTTAATAGTGAGGTGAAGAAAAACAGTGTTGACTCGTTACCAGCAACTACCGCCAAAACCCCTATCATTAGCGAGAGCACCTACGAAGAAAGAAAATTGGGGGACAAAATGAAGGAAGAGAGCATTTGTTATAGCAGCCATTATTTTGATACGGACAAATTTTATGATTTTCACCTTAACGAAAAACAATTTGATGTGTCAGTGGAAAGTGATAGTGAGGATAAGTGTGCGCGGAACGATATCTCCGAAATGGAGTATTTTGCGGGAATAAAAGACTATAAAAGTGAGGAAGCGCCGTCCACTATAAAAAGTTCGAAGGGAACCATTCGCGGTGTGAAAAATCGCGTTCGTGCTGGAATTGCTACGTTTTTACAAATGCAGAACACCACTAAGGTAATTTTTCTATTTTATATATTACTTTTATTTAGATTAAATTTAAACATTATTTCTTCAAATTGAACCCAATAATTCAGTCTAAAATAGGCAAATTATAAAAATTTAACATATGTTCCAACTTATACGTGAAAATTAACAAAAAATCTTTTCATAAAACGTAATATTCCCATAACATCGGTGCATTCAGTTGTGATGACCTAAATTAATACAAGCTGCCCTCTGCCCCGGACAGGTTAATGAGAAACCACGAGGTAACGGCTCACGATGGGCTTATAAGATAACGAGTAATACACTTGTTATCTTTCTTTTTTATTCTTACTTATAAATAACTGCACTTTAAATAATCGATATACATATTTAATGTAGTATATTAAAAGGAGATTAATGAAAAAATATATATTATAAGATTTAATAAACATTGTATTGAAACATAACTCTACAAATAACATAGAACTAATAATATAACACTACAGAAGTGCTAACTATTTTTTTTAAAATAAATATATGTTTATGGTATATTTCTATTAAATATACGATAATAAATAAATTAGATTAAATTAACGCAGGGGACACAGGTTGAAAGCCACACTTAAATATTCAAAACATAAACTAACTTTTTTACATTTATTTTTTATTAAATAAACAATAAATAAATAAAAAAAAACCATTGTCAAGCCAGCTAGATTACAAATCAGAAAGTTTCATAGCAACTCATTATACACGTACCGATTTTAGAGGTCACAGTCAAACGTTTGAAAGTGCACGCGAGCACGTCGCGTTGTGTTTATTACAATATTAATGTGAACACTACCTAAACAATGTGTGTATACAATAGATATATATTTTACTATGGCTATATGGTGGTTTCTCTTGCTATAAATTATCCTGGGCAGAAAGAACTTAGTGATGAAACGTTCTGTTCTTCACTTTCGCTGTAAATTTTAGATATTGAGTGGCGAAACTCAACACCGCACTTCTAGCAGTGCAGCGAATTGATAAGAACTCATTTCCACGAGTGGAGATCAGACCCACAACCATAGTGTTTACAGTCAAACGGTGTATCACTATTTATTTACTTTTCTAGCTTCACGCTATTCCCGTACGTAAAAGGGTAGGCAGAGCGAACTTGGGAAAAAAATGTATTAATTTTTAATATAATAATTTAAAGGTTGTTAATATTTATATTGCAAATTAACTTGGATCTTATACATATCTCCTTACCGGAAGGCAGAAAGGATTGACTTCAAAAGTTTTAATCCTTATAGGCCTTTCGTATATACCTCCTATCGTACCGAATAGAATATAAATTTATATATGTAGAAATATATTAAACTTAAGAAAACACAAGTTTTACCAATATTCAATAAAAAATTGCGATTAGGTATTATATTTGAATTCAACCCCCTATCCCCCATTAAACCCCCCCTATCCCCCATTAAACCCCCCCTATCCCCCAGTGTTCCAGCTATTCCTGCTATTCCTTATAAGAATTTCAACCAGTAGCCATACCTGTATAACAAGCTCTGATATTCTTTTGAAACATTACAATATAAACCTTCATGGTATATTCCGGACAATAGCTCAAACAATGTTTTAATAATAAACGCTTATTATATTTGCGATTAAGGACGGATGGTGTTGAGGAAACAAAAGACCAATTGAAAATAATACTTACGTATGACTAATTTGCTTCAAAGTTGCTAAAGTAAAAATTAAATACAATGTTAAAGACATTATGGCACAGGTCACGTAAAATCAGTGTTAGTGGTCAGTTAATTTTCAATGTAGAAAAAAAATAACTTCTACATATTATATGTGCATTAAAATATATGTAGGTCTATGATAATATTTTTTTAGGTTCACGCTATAGTGTGCTGGATATATCCCGCATATAGCAGGATAGGCAGAGGGAACCTAGGCATCTACATTGCGTGTTGAGTGGCGAAACTCAACGCCGCGTATTTCCTCAACACCGTAGCGAAGAAATGGAAATATTAAATAGTATATAATTTCTTCGAGCGGGAATCGAGCCCACAATCGTTGCACCCTTGTCACGCCGGCACATGATACATTGAATTTTTTTAACTTTAACCATTTACCGCATATACCAAGGTACACCAAAAGATCTAAGTGTTGTTCATATTCAAGTTAAAATAATATGAAACAAAATTTAAAAAAAGTAATTAATTAATTATTATCTTTAATTCGAGTGAAGATGGAACCCATAACCACGGTGAAGCAGGCGGCAACGATCAACAAACGTATATATGTTTAAATATATTCCAATTTAGTATAAACATGTTATATTTTCTTTCATACAAAATAGCATTATGCAACCATTCAACTGTATAGCGCAGAGTACGTGATCTTTCATGCTATTTTAGTGACACGAGAACTCCTTTACGAACTAGGTATATTGGATTTGTTTGGAAACCACGTACTATTAATTACATAATCTAGATAACTTTTAGGTAATAAGACTATATAATAACAATTAACTTAAAATTAGGTTGTTCTAATCTTTATTTGTTAGGATTCCGTACTCAAAGGGTAAAATGGGGCTCTATTTCTAAGACTCCGCTGCCTGTCAGTCTCTCTGTCCGTCTGTCACCAGGCTGTACCACGTGAACTGTGATAGTTGGAAGTTGAAATTTTAACATGTGATGTATTTCTCCTACTGTAACAATAAATAATAAAAAAAGGACTAAAGTAGATAATTAAGGGGGCTCATACAACAAATATAAATAACGGTATAGAACCCTTCGTGGACGAGTCCGATTTACACGTGGCAGGTTTTTAGTGTTTATATATATTTACATAATCTTAAAATGTAGACTATTGCGCTTTGAACCTGAATTTTTTTATATTTCAAATATAGGTTTTTTAATATTATACATGTTTTATACAATTAAATATATATATAAACTAGCGACCCTCTTGCGGCTTCGCCCGCTTTAACTACTGGATTATTCATGTAATGTATGTTTGCAAAGCACTTAAGATAATGTGAAAATTAATTAAACCCTAATGCAACCCGCATTTTTGTAGTTTCAATAAGGATTTTCCAATTGTTTTACACAGCAAGGATTTTTTAGTAGGTACCGTAATTTTAAATCTGTGCTACTAATCTTTTGAAGTACTTATTAAAATATATTTAAATGACTATTTTTAAACGGAAGAAATTATAAACAAATACCTACCTACTACTAACTACTACAAAAAATGTGAAACCAAATATATCGCGCTTAAATAATACATTCAACTCCAATTATCCAATACGTGCAAACGCATCTAACTAAATCTTCGTTGCTATAGAGGCAGCCGGGTTTTTTTTTTGAGCTTGTGGTTAATGCTGAAGGGGATATTCTGTCCCTGATGAAAAGCAAGCACGACGTGGCTGCCTGTGAGGAAAATTAAATAGAATGCATGGGCCGGGAATCGAACCCGGGCCGCCCGCGTGGCAGGCGAGCATTCTACCACTGAACCACCGATGCATGTAAGGCAGGCGGGCGCGGCGGACGCATGGCGAGTGGCGAGCCGTTCCGCAGCAAGGATTTTTTTGATATTGTAACAACTTCTAAAGTACTTATTAAAATGAAAAACAGTAAAAGACAGTTTTGGTCTACATTAAATGGCCAACGTAACTAATATACTTATTTATATGCTGAGAGTAAGGGATAAGTGAAACTTGAGTAACATACAGCTGATGTGTCAACGGCGGGATGTGTCAACAATTAAATGGGTTTTTCTTTAAAACTATTCGCAATTTCGAAATATTGTAAAAAGCAAATTTTATCTTCGTTTAACGTAGAAAATTAATAAAGTATTTTAAAGGGTAAGGATTAATACCATTATGGAAAAATATCCCTCACAATGAAAAATATATTGAAATTATTATTTTTAGACAGAAAGATGATCACTACACGTTATTCTTAAAAGATACGAATATGCTCTCGCGGACTTTTTTGTAGATCTTATTAAGAGGAACAATACTTCAGTACATTTTTTTCATGTAGTACTTACCATTAGAGCAGCGCATGCGCGAAAGTGTCTCAACGGGTAGGACTTTATACACATTTATCGTATTTATGCTAATTTACATAAGAATGTACAAATAATAAACTATATATAAACCTTCTACGAAAAACACTCGACCTAATGGTGAAGACCGCATCAAAATCCGTTGGGTGGTTTAGAAGAAGAAGAGTTAGAAACAACAGACAGACACGAAAAGCGACTTTGTTTTATAAGATATAGGAATAGGATAACAAGAATATAAGAAATCTATAAATATCTAAATTTCACTAAACATATTTCCAAATACGTATCTAAAATTAATTGATATTAAATTATTATTATAAAACCAGAATTCCCAATTAAACATGTTAGAAACGAAATCAAATTAACCTACTTATGACGAGGTTAATTATAGCCCTTACGTTATTTACTTCTTGGTAAGCAATTAAAGTAAAAGTGCCATTTCCTTTACAATCTCACGATGGGTGACGGAAGAGATTCAATAGAACTAGAAATAATGTTGAGAAACTACTGCTAAAAGAGTAAAAAATGTTGCCAGGTTATAGAAAATTATTCTTCAATTACCTGTCCATATATGGCGTTAATACTGTGTTAATAAGCCGTTAAGACGTCTGTGAAAACAACGAGTTTATTTATCACGTTTCGGTTCATCAAATTTTATAATTGTATGTTTAATATGGGTTTGATTCCCACTCGGGGGGATGCCCCTCCACTCCACCACTCAACAAGCAATCCCCCCTCTCCCTCTACCTACCTTGTTTTATGCGGGATACAGCGTGAAGCTGTAAAAAACATCTATTGTTATGTTTTTCAATTATAAATTGAATAATGTATTGTCTCAAAGTACATTGAACATTAAATAAAAGAAATTATTTGCAAATTAATCCCTGAAAGCTAAATAAGAGTTTCAATGTCGTAGGAATAAATGTAAAACTGACCTTTTATTGATACCGAATTAAGTATTTTGAAAACTGACAAGTCATTAATAAAATTATTAATCATACAAAAATACGTTATATACTATTTGAAAGTAATTTTTTAACGGAGCTTTAAAAATGTGAATATAGCGTGAAAGAACTTGTATCTCTTGGAAACAGCCCATGTGCTTTTACAACTAAGCCATACTTACATATCAATTTTCACCGATTTTTTATACGCGTCACAAATAACTTTTACCATTACCATCTCCACATGGGAATTTGCTTATGTAATTTTTAAAGTATTTTTCTTTCCTAAATGTAGAATGACACTTTAAAAATATGAAAAATACAAATATTCCCCCAAGATAGAATTCAACCCTCGACCAACCGCCTTAAATCCCATATCCTATCACTTTAAAGGTATTTATACAAAATAATTCATAAAATAGTCATATCAAAGGCGTTGATCGAGAGACCACCCATCCGTAAACGCTAACGCGACTGAGCACGCTCAGTTTTCTCTAACTTAATGTAATTTGTAAAATGAGACTAGTTATTATACGCGTCGTTGCTCGTTAACATGTAATGGTTTTTATTTTATTTAGATATATTAATTTAATGTTAGATTATATGCTTTGAATAAATTTATGAGTCCGAGGCCATCGCGAAACAGTGGCACGAGCGTGAAACTAGAAACACGACAGTTGTGAATTCGATTCCCACATGAGAGGATTCATTATTTAATATTTCAATTTTCTCGTTCAACCTGGGGATCAAACCTACAATCGTCGCCGTTATGGCTCTACGTCGGCCTTAAAAATATTAGAAGATCTATATTTGCAATATAAACTGTAAATGAAACGAATATTAATGATATTTTTTATACTGCTATATGAGACTATCACGAATTTATTTGTAACATAAGCTTTAGCTTGCCTTCCGTATGTTAAACGACCTTGATACTTGAACAACTTTAAAACTTGATACATTCACTTGGACATAAACAATAATATTATTTAATTATAGTAATTGTCATTTAAGAGCGCTATTAAAGCCATTTTAAAGGATTTTTGAAAGTTATAAGATTTCAAATACCAGCGTGGTAGTGGGGATATGACGTGAAATCTATACTAATATAAAATGTTTGTTTGGTTAAATACGCTAATCTTAGGAACTAATGCGTCGAATTTAAAAGAATGTGTAAGTTATTATCTATATATTACAATTTACAATTTGTTAGTCGTTTATATATATCTTAATGTACCTGCGATAGGAGTTAATTTCGTTTTTTTAAATTTTTTTTTTATTTCCGAGCACGAACGGTACAGCGTTAAGCTTCGCCAAATAACACCTAATTATTTTTGTATATGAGGATAACTAAGAACGATGTCTTCTTCTACTACTACGGACATTACTTACTCAAGTAAACCCAAAACAAATCTCTAGCGATATATTTAATTTATAACGTACTTAATGATTGCGCAAAGATGAGGTGTAATATACGAAATGATTTTATTCGGCCAAGGTTCATTTTTGCGCATGATTACGAAAACTATTTTGATTCAAATAAAATGAGCATATCAAAGGATTTTAGTGAATGTGCTGTTCAATACTAAGTATTTAAGTTAAGTCTTAATATAAGGTTACAACGATTAGGATATGTAATTTTTTTATATAAATATTAAATTTCACATAAGTTGCTGTTGATATTTAAGCATTTCTTTTGTTACAAGTAAAATCTAAGATACAAAGTGAATCAAATAAAATTTTAGTTTATATACATTTTCTTGAAAATGACCGAGAGTATTATAATGACGTCACCAATTTGAGATTATAAAACCACGTAATTGTAATTTATAAATTGCTCTCAAATCTAAGATCGATCTTAAGATCGTTTTCATTCGTTAGTCGTTCGATTCGATTAAGATCGTTTTTATTCATGGATATACAATTTATGAATGAAAATGACATCTGAAGATCGATCTCAGACTTGAGAGCGGCTTATACTGGTAAATAAACTATTATTTCCTCCAGACCGCGCGGGCGAAACCACTAGGTAAAAGGTAGTTTTGATTATAAAATTATTATATGAGTTTGCATATTAATCATACACATGGTACACTGTTATCTTAATATATTCCAAAAGTCTGCATTCGAAATGACGTAATACGTCGCATTTCACTTTCTTTTTAAAAATTATAAATTAAAATAATTTAGACATTAACTTAGTTTGAAGTTAATGACCCAAGATTACTAATATTAATTAATTTAATCACCGGAACTGAACCTGGGACGTTTCAATTTCAATATTTAAATAGAATTTATGCATAAATTACTATAGCAATATTATGATTTAGTAAATTATTTTTATTCCGAACACTTGCCTAAGGACTTACACAGTGATAAATAAGCTTCCGCCTATTACTTTTTATTTTTATATATTTTTTATTTATAATAAAAAAGTACATAATTACTTTTTATTTGTTGTACACAATTAATTACTTTTCGTATTTGAAGTATAAAAAAAGAAACAATTAAAATATTCTACAAAATTACACTTTTTCACAAGTAGGTAAATTCGCGAAAAGTATGCAAAAAATGAAAATATTTATGATTTATGGTAATAACTTGTTGCCTAGTCGTTTTATCTTAATTCTTAAGGTCTTAAATGAAAGTTGTACTGAAAATAAGTAGTACGTTACGAATAAAATATTTTATACAAAAATATTTTTTTGTGAAGCCTCTTGTGACGCAAGAGCACAAAATGTGATTGTAAACACGACTGGTTGTGGGTTCAATCCCATTCGAGGAAATAAAAAAATATTTAAATTTATATTAAGATTAAATTTTAATTTATATTTTATATTTCCTTTTCTTTGTTCTGATGTCGAGACAAAGCGCGGCGTTGAGTTTTACTCACCATGCAATACCCTTAGAATTCGGCGGAAAAGTGCGGAACAGAGTATTTTAACACTAGGCCTCTGCCTTAGGACACTCCGTTCCCAATAAGACACGTCCGTTCTCTACTTTCCACCGTATTGGGGAGGCATTGTGTGTTGAGTGGCGGAACTCAATTGCCGTGCCTCGTTACCAGGACGAGGAAATGTAAATCTATATATATAAAATCGAAAGGTCACTCACTCATCACGAAATCTCAGAAACTACATGTGCTAGGAATCTCAAATTTTGCATAGGAGTTACTCATAGGACGTAGGTGCTCGCTAAGACGGGAGTTTGCAATATTCGACTTTTAAGGGGTTGTTTTTGGGGTCGAAAGTTTGTATGAAACTTCGTTACTACAAATGCTAGGTGTGTCAAATTTTGTATAGACGTCACTAGGACGTAGTCATGGAACAGAAATTAATAATAACATAGTTCACGCGGGTGAAACCGCGAACGAGCCGCTAGTATTAAATAATTAATTCCCCCGAGTGGGAATTAAACCCACTACCTGTCGTATTTACAGTTGCATGCTTAATTAACTACTTAAAGAAGTCTGTAGCCTAATATAGCAATAATTGCAACTTACAAAAAATAAACACATAATTAGTTATTTAAAAAAAACTACTTAATTTAACCTATAAAGGTAAACAATACTAGTTCGTAAATTCTGTTCTATAAATATTTGCGGAACTCCCAATTCAGCCTTGATATTTACAAGTACTTTCATTCGACGTTAAAAATGTGATTTGCATAACTACAACTTCAACTGACTGTAAGGAGGTGCTAAAGTACTATAATGGTAATAAAACTCAACTAAGCTTTTTACTTTCGAATTATTTATGTATGTATGTATGTCTGTGCAGTTAGTAAGCGAAATATTAGTTTATATTTAATATGTTATCTATAGTTAAAATAAAATTGTAAAGGATTGTGTCTGTACATTGAAGATATATGTATAAGAGAAAATGCTATTGGTGGCATTTCATAACGTAATAGAATAAAAACAGTAATTTTTATTGTTTTTGTCTGTTTGTCTATGCGTTTGTTCACGCTAATCAGGGTAGCTAGTATTAAATATAATAATCATGTTTTCTTTTTATCACCATCCACTATGACTATTTTTTAAGCTTCACATTTTATCCCGTGTTAAAACACTGTGTTCTCCGTTTTCCACCGGAATTCGATTCATATTATTACTGTACGTAAAGTTACGATACGATTAACATATTAATTAATCATATTTAATATGCATGCACGCAAAATTCACTGAACCGACATGAATCAATTAAAGCATAATACAATCAATAACTAATAATAGGAAGTATTTAACTAGTGGACATAACATCGATAACGAGTTTTATTTAAATTTCTTTCTTCGTCTCACCACGAGGAACAGGCAATACAGAGACCGTAGAGTTTGATTCACTTTTCTCTGGCTGCCCCTATAGATATCCATACCTATATTATAAATTCGAAAGTGACTCTGTCTGTCTGTCTGTTTGTCTTTCTGTCTTTTACACAATGAGGGCCAAACCGCTAGTTTAATTGTGATAAAATACTCATATAGAGATACTTGAGGGTCTCGGGATGAACATAGGATACTTTTTTTCTCATTTTTGTAATATTTTCGATATATACCAATATATTAAAATACTATTAATTTGACATGCAATTTATTCCGCCATGTTAACAACAATCGTAGTAGTTTATAAAGCTTATAGATAAAAAATAAAAGGAAAAAGATATCTACATATACATATATGTAAATATCGTAACATATATATGCATATCCTGAAACTTCATGGCAGTAGGAAGCATTGTTTTACACAGTCATTGTTATATTGATGTATCGTTAAGCGTGTTACTTAAAAACTTACTTTCACTTATGCAATAATCTCTTTCTAATAATAGGGTGTTCTAATATGTTATTATGCGTTGTATGTAATTCGCTTTTCCTTTTGTTTACGCCTATGTATATTGATTGGTTGTAACGTGTTCGTGTTTTCCTATCGGAGTTACTAGAATAAATTTTAGAGATCTCAATTAGTTATATTTTTTTATGGTGCTTACACTGTTTTTCTCATATAGGAGGACAGACAGAAGAAAACCTGGGAACGTCGCGTTAAGACATTTTGTTCCTTTTAAGATATATCCGTTCCCCACTTTTCGCTGAATTCTCCGTGTTGAGTGGCCAAGTGCCGGTCCCACAACGTAGAAAATAGTTTTTATTCTAATCATACCAGCGTTAATTTTCTTTATAAATCATCACAAATTCACGAAAACGTTATAGTACAATACTGAGGCCGTAATAGCGCTTGTAAACGGGACGGATGTAGGTTTAATTCCCATTCGAGGGTATCAATTATTTTTCCTCACTCTAACAAGGTAACAAGAAAAAATGCCGCGTTAAGTTCCGCCTTTCAACCGTCTCATAAATTAATGAATAATGGGGAAATGAATGTCCTAATACTATGTTATCTTTACCCACCCTGCTATATACGTAATAACAAATTAAAAAGATAGGTTATTTGGAATTTTTATAATAATTTTAATATTAATTTTCATATTCAACCTCGCCATGTTGCTCAGGCAAGATATTCACAACCTTTAGATTTAACTTCCATTACTTACAATAACAACTATATAACTGACAGATACAGTAGTACAAATGACGATTTAGCTTGCATTGTGCACGCATCAAAAGATTTAGGTCTTACGATAATGTGATGGTAAACGTAGATTGGTAGTAACGGTAGCCTAGAGCTTCTGTGATAGGGGTGATAGATGTTTTGATACTATAGAAATTATTATGGAGAATTCAATTCTATTTACGATATTTTTTTTTATATTTAATAATATTATAATAATGTTAAAATCGCTTTTTATAGCTTCTCGCTATATCCTGCATATAGCAGGCTAAGCAGATAAACCTGGGAATCTAGTGTTAAGAAATTCCGTTCCCATTAAGACACTTTCGTTTCACTTTCTGCTGAATTCTGGAGGCATTGCGTTTTGAGGAACGCCGTGCTTTACCTCGTTACCAGAGCTTTAAAGTATAAAAATAAAAACTAAGTTTTGTTTTCCTCAAATGGGAACAGAATCCAGAAACTGCCGCGCCTTTAGTAGCACACTTATGCTCCTGCAGCACCACTGGCCGTATAACTAAATATAATGAAATATTATATTTATATTTTTTCCTACTTTTGTCACATATTTAATTTTAAGTAAAATATAACTAACTGTAAACATTGTAACGGTTACAAGCAACCCTGACATCATGCGGTTAAATCATACACGACCGCAATATCGATTTCAGCTTCGTGATCTTCACTTGTATTAGAATATTATAAACAATAATAAACGCATCTGAGTGTCTATATGCGTAATATTCTAATACAAGTTTTCGATATAAGTTTTTATCTAATATATTCTTTTACTCTAGATCGTATCTTAATAGATGGAAATAAAATAAACTGCGTTGAATTTCGCCGCTCATTCCGCAGTATCTCCAGAATTTGACATAAACTGGAGAGCGGAGTGTTTTAACACTAGGCTCTCTCTGCCTGCCCTGTTACATGCGACATACAGAGTGAAGCTAAAATAAAAATACTATTTAAACTTCAAAACAAAACTATTAACCCATATTTCAGTCTTTTAGAGGACTCGGTTGTAAAAAGCTTTTGGTTAAGTAACGTAGTCAGTACATCAGTTGCGTTACGTTATATTTAGATACACTTTCACATATAAATTATAAATTACATATAATTAAATGATTTCTCATATTTGAATTATGTCTTAGGTAACATTGATTTACTATGAGATGTTCACAAATTTTTACCTTTATTCAAATGATATAAACCATTAATCCTCAAATAAACTTTCAAAAAACAAGTTATTTCATAAAAACATTAGTTATATCATATCAATATTTTAATTTGATTCATTACTGTTTATAAATATTTTGACACTTCTATAGGTTTCTTAATCTTTATAATTTGTTTGAAATATTATATTGAAGGCTGTCGTGATGCAGGGGTACAAGCGGGCGACTGTAATCGCGACTGTGGGTTCGATTCCCACTTGCGGAATGTTTTTAACATTTTTTATTTTCATTTCCTCGTTCTGGTAATGCGAAGCACGGCGTTGAGTTCCGCCACTCATTTACTTTCATTTAGGCGTTGAACCCGTAATAATAGTATTGGAAGAATCAAGAACTATACCACCCCACCACAATGAATTATTTAAGTTAAGTTCAGTAAAACATAATCTTTATATAGGTAGTTATGTTATTTGCTTACATAAACAACATACGAGTAATATGTTAATTTATCTATCATAATTGTTACAATATGATATTTACTGATTTGACTCAATCAAAATAGAGCATTCTATGGTGACAATATGATATTTACAGATTTAACTCAATCAAAATAGAACATAAAATATTTATTTTATGTTCTATTTTTAGTTGTGGGTTCGGTTTTGGTTCGAAAATAAATTATTTTCATTCTTCTGATGTGAAAATAATGCACGGCGTTGAGTTCCAACACTCAACACGTAATGGAAACGATGTCTCAACAGTAGATTCCCTCTTAAATACGAGAAAAAGAAGATGCTGCCCATTTAGTTTATTCCTTTCCTCAAAATAAAATCTAAAAGAAAATAATGAAAGTAAATATTGTACAATATGATAAATAAAAGGCGACGATGAATGTGGAACGCGGAAGGTATAGGCTTTCATATCTGTTGATGACTACCGTCTTGTGGTATTTGTATTGCGTTATTGTTTAACAAACTGTTTACGTTGAATATTTAAAATTCTTATATGCGTTTACACCTTGATTTACCTCGCCCTGGTAACAAGATAAAATTCGGCGTTGAGTTACGCCAATCAATATGATAAGTATGAAAGTGGGGAACAGAAGTGTCTTAATGGTAACGGAGTATATTAACAAATACATAATAATAACATAAAATGGAAATTGAAATATATCAAAATCTCATTATATAGTCATAGAGTTTCAACCATAAAATGACTTATTTAACGACTATCTCCAAATGATGCTATCAAAGTTACTGCAATCACACTTCTGTTTTATATTAAAATATTTAAATTAGACAATTAAACCTTTGTATAGAATAGAATAGCTAAATGATAACCCTGCAGTTCAAGAACATTTAATTTTTTTTCTTGTCTCAATAGTTACAAAAAAATTGTAATAGCAGAAAAAAATATAACAAAGAAAAAAGATTATTTGTCGAATGGGGCAATATTTAAAAATGCCTTTGTAACAAATTTTCCTTTACCTAAAGCCTGTTATTAAACAGTCAATATATATTCCAAAAACATATTAATATTGATTATGAACAAAACTAATTTGAAAAACCACTAACGAAGTTAATGAAGCTGTCCTGCCAGATCGATTTCCGTTGAAACTTGATCTAGAGAATTCGTCCTTGTCAATTACAATAAAAAACTTAACCTTTTTATATTGAAATGTCTGTCCAATATTATGTTTTTTTTAAGTTGCTGTAATCTCGCATATAGCAAGTTAGATAGAGGGAACCTGGGAACCTAGTGTTAAGAGACTTCCGTTCCCCATTTTCCTCATCAAATGTAACTCATAAAATATAACTTGGTTCCTTCCGCCTACCATGCTATATGCGGGATACAGCGAGAATTTTACGACAAATATATTGTGGAATTTTATTTGGTTAGCCTACTAATGTCAATTTGAATAATAGAAAATATCTCAATTTAAAGTCGATGGTATGTATTAACCAACCGTAAATACTGCGGTTTCGTGAAAGCTTAACCAAAACTAGAACTTCGTCACACAAACATGATATTTGGGTGAAATATTCATTCATATTTTTGTTTTAGAATGGAATTTTTCATGTGAATCATAGCACGATTATACTTTTTAGAAAAACATATAAAAATTAAACGTAGCGGGATTTGAACCCCCCTCTTGCTATTCGTCCAAGCGCTCTGACCACTAAGCCATATGTTCTTATCAAACTACGTCAAAATACGCTTGTTACAACATAAATATTTAACGTTTTTAGCATCCTCTATTCTATCATGTTTTGCAGATTCACGCTTTTCCCCACCTAACAGAGTGGACAAAAGGAATTTAGACCACTCCGTTCCCTACGAAGTTTTCGAGACGTTGCATATTGACTGGCGAAACTCAACGGCGCACTTTGTCTTTTTACCGGAGCGACAAAAATGAAACTAACTCATTCCTCAGAATGGGAATCGAACCAAGAACCATTGCGTTCACAGTCTGTCGCTGAGCCACTACGCCACGACAGCCTCATTACATCTTTATTTTTAATTTGCAAATATATACTAAAATTAGTTAAAAATATATATTCTTAACATTAGTTATAAATTCTTATATATTGTGCCAATACAAAGTAATAGTTAAGAAACTAAGTGAACAAAGAGTATTGTCATACAAAACACCTTACCTCACATACCTGCTGCCTCGGTTAAGTAAATTATTGCACATTTAACTTTAAACACACACATTATGTAAGGTTTCATAGTCATTTAGACTTTCTTGCTAAGTCGTTAGTATTTCTGAAATACTTTTGTCCTCATATTTTATTACTATTGTCATATAAATACTAAGAATTCACGATGTGAATATGATTGTGATTGCTTTTTTTGCAATGCAAAAATGTCATTTTTTTCGGCTTCCGTACCTACTTACATCTCAAAGAAAAAACGAGACAAACGGACGTCTGACATCTGTCAAATTAGGCAGAAAGTGGCGTTATATTCCATGCAGCGTTTGGTTCCGCCAACACACAACGTCTCTAAAAATTGTAAACAAGCTAAAAATGGAGTGAATCATCACAGAGTTCTTATCCCATATAATTCAAGAATTGTTTCAGAAAAAGTCTATTAAAAGTCTATTTTTTTTGTTTTATTATTATATCTTGTGTACAGCAGGGTAGACAGAAGGAATCTGGAAACCTAGTGTTAAGACACTCCGTTCTCATTGAGACACTTGCCCACCGTTGCCCAATTTCCACCGAATTCCAGAAGCATTGCGTGTTGAGTATCAGAACTCAACGCCACGCCCCATTACCAGAGCCATATGATATTCTCAACATAACATATAAAAACACTCAAGTAACATATTTCATCATACACCATCTTCAAAGAATGTCATTACCGTAACGGCGCCATTGAACCACTTAACGTGATTTACTCGCCACCTGGTGGACGTGGGCACGGTATTAAATAAATTGCGACAAAGGGATATTTCGAAATTCTTGCAAACTATGTACGTGTCGATAAGTATATGCTGTAATATTAGTTAGAATTTATATGTGACATTGTTTTTTTTTGCTAACATATTATCTTGGCCAACTAAGGTAATAAATGGTATAACAAATTGTATAGTTAAGTTTCGCCAATCAACACGCCAATAAACGAGTACGTGACGTTCAAGCAGAAAGCGAAGAACCGATTGTCTGGGCACTTCCCTTCCCCCTCGCACGTACACTGCCCCCCCTATTCCCTTACTTCTTACGCTTTACTTTTGGAAACATAGGAAATATAGGAATATATCAGCGTTAATTCGGCTGAAAGTGGAGACGTAAATGTCATAATGAGAACGAAGTGTTTTAACACTAGGTATCCAGGTACCTCCGCCTACCCTGCTATGTGTCAAAAACTAAACGTCAAAATTAACATATGTGAACATCCTGTTAAACACATTACTCTCTCCTTACATATCAGTCAAATAAAAAACATTGGTGTCGATTACTTAACGGTCACTGCCATATAAAGTAACTTGTTGACTAGCTTCATCCCTGTGAGTTGATTACAAGGACTGACATAACTTACAAGTAAGTGCTTCAGATTCTAGTTCAATTTGAAACGTTTTTTACTAGAAATTCTCAATGTCTGATGTGATTGAGACTTACGCTGTTAATAATATTATGTTTTAAATGAATCTCTTTAATTGGATTAATCGCGTGTATTATAGATTTTTAGACTCGTCCGTCTGTCTATCCGTGATATGAACGGACGTGCGAAATGTACGAAACGTCGGGTTTCCAAAAAAGAATTCAGTTGATGAGTTTCATTTAAAATGTGTAATAACTACGTAGATCTTTGATGCATAATATTATGATATTTTTTTCATGCATCAGTCATGTTTTAAAAATGTAAAAAATATTAAAAGAATTATATTAAATTAAGGAACTTTATAAATAAGACTGAATTTTGTGGCCTCTCAAATTTGTCTCCTATTAACTTATTAACATACTTGAATGATCGATATTTTGTTTATTTTTTTAATAAAACTATATCATATTTTTTTTATATCTGTTGCCCAAACCTTAAATGTTTTGCTAAGAGCTGATATTTAGCTAATATATTCTTAATAAATTCAAAATTGTAAGTTAAAAAAAAAATTAAACATGCTTATTTTCTACGCGACCTAACAGTGTTGGTAGTTACCCTAATATACCATATAATAAACATATTAATATGGCAAAATATAAATTTTTTACTATAAGAAAATTTTACGTGTATAATAAAATTAAATAGATCTTTTAAAAACTATGTCGTAATCTTTCTTCCGTTCGCACTTTTTTTCTTCTTGGCTGACGGAAGGCAACACTGTATTTTGTCACAATCAGACTGGAATAAGCGCTTGTATTTACATCATAAAAAATCTATTGAAACTCAAATCTCCTGCAAGTGTTTTCTGATTTTAAAACACCCATAATTGGAAAGTAAAGGGCGATGGCAGAATGGGATAGCGTTCAACTGTAAGCATGACGGTCGTGGGTTCGGATTCCTTTCGGGGAACTATGAAGTACTATTTACTTTGTTTTCATTTACCCTCTCTGGTAGTTTTAGTTCCAAAAAGTAGAGAAGTGAGGAGTGTTAGTAAACTTATTTCTATCTATCTACTCTGATATATAAGAAAAACTGTGTAACTGCTGTTTTAGATGCTTATTTATATATTACAATATTCGGATCGTTCTCAAGACTTTCAGAATTTCGCCCAAAATTTTATTTAAAAAAACAGAAAGAAACATAATTACCTTAAAATATACAAAGTATAGGTCTAAATTAAGACAAATTAATGTAACTTTCAAAGTAGGTTAGTATCGTTCAATAAACGTAAGTAATGTGGCCGTAATGGCGTAAATCAATCGCATCACCTCAGGCGCTTGTAGGCCGACACCAAGGCAGTCTGCCTTACATAACTTACAGCCACATTCTAGAACAAATCTAACATTTTATGTATTAATAAGACAATGATACTTTATAATGTATAGGTATAAATAAGTAACATATACATAGTTAGTAGTTAGTACATAAAAACAGTTTGTGAGATCATAGGGATGTGACACTTTGTTTTCATGTTTCCACGCATATAGAAATACTAGCGGACGCGCGCAGCTTCGCTTACTTATTTAGAAGTGAATTCTAATAAACCACGAAACATGTATTCCATGAAATATGTTAAAGAGTCTAAATTCCAAATTTTATAAAAATCGGTAGCGATTTAAAGATTTTTCCATACAAATTTTCAACCCCTTATTTGCACCCTTAGGGGGTGAATTCTAGAAAACCATGAAACACATGTTCAATTAAATATTTTTAAGAGTCTGAATTTCAAATTTTATAAAAATTGGTGCAGATTTTTAAAAAAATCTATACAAACTTTCAACCCCTTATTTGCACCCTTAGGGGAAGAATTCTAGAAAACGATGAAATACGTGTTCAATTAAATACTTTTAAAAATCTAAATTTCAAATTTTATAAGAATCGGTGCCGATTTAAATTTTTTTCCATACAAACTTTGAACCCCTATTTCACCCCTTTAAGGTTAAAATTTTTAAAAATCCCTTCTTAGTGGATGTCCAGATTACGAAAGTAAACTTTTGTCCAAGTTTCACGTTTCTACGCACAGCGGTTACGGCTGTGCGTGCGTCTTACCTCAGTCAGTGAGGACAAGTCCTTTTATATATATAGATTATATCGCTCGTTTGGGGCGTTAATGAAGTAATACATTTTTTTAAAAAGTTTAATATGTCTAAAATTATTTACGAACGTAACAACTGAGCGTTATTTTTTGTATATACGTAAAGACAGCTAGTTTATATACTATACTTATTTTTTAAATACAATATATTTAATTAAAATAATAAGTCTTATTCACAACATACAGGCCCACGCTTTAAAAATGAGCCACAGCGATGTTTTATTGTTTATTATATTTTGTATACTCATTAACAAATTACATTATTAAATACATTTTCTAATGCAGCTAATACAATCTCTTCAATTCAACTTTTCTTAATAGAATTACCAACATAAAGTTCAGTTATAAATAAACTTCCAACAAATTGAACAATCAATTCAAAATTCATAAGTTTGTTGTTAATTTATAATGCATTATAAAGGTGAAAAGGTGAAATTCGTTTTTAGTAAGTTTTCACATTAGTTTCTTTAGTCTGTCATATTTTACCTTGTAGCTTGTATCTCTCTATAACCGCTTTATCGATGTCATTAATTTATATAAATAAAATTGTATTTTATTATATTACTAACATTGACTTAAGGAAGGTCACTCACTGGTTTTAATTAAAATCGATATATTTCTATTACCATAACTACTTCACGCCAATAAGTTAATTAATTAATAAAATGTTTTTGCTTTTTCTTTACACAAGTTTATCTTTTGCTAAATAAATACAGATTATAAAATGTATTGATAAAATGTCATTTGCAAAATTTGGCAATTCCATTTTTTTATCCAATTTGTATGGAACGCAAATCTTATAATAGAAACTAGTGTTTACTGGTGGTTATTATACGGGTTGCACATATTATGGCTAGATCGTTCTTCACAATTCTGAGTTTAACACTAATACGATATATTACTAGCTTCGCACTTTGAAAGATGAATCGCACATTAGTGAAAAAATATTTTATTTAAAAAATTTCATAAATTTTTATATTTTTAAATTTCATAAATTAAACAAGAGTGTGAAAATTGTTATGTGTGAAAACGATCGAACCGATCACTTTCAAATTTACACTATGGCATAATCCTTTAAATATTTTTTAGTAAACATACTTTATTTCTAAGGGCTTAGTACAATTGTATGTAAATATATTACAATCACGATTAGTTAGCACTTATAGGATCTTGTAAATTAGTGAGTTGAAAGCGTGGGAAGGCCTGCCTTAGATCTCTGTACGCATTTCATTATGCCTTACTTGAATTATTATCGACTCGAGGCTACCGTTGTTTGCCCTCTTAATTATTTATTTATTTACCTTTATAACTATTCATATAAAAAATAGTTAAGGGACATAGTAATAAAATCATTCTTTTTTATAAATTGTTTATGGTCATATGGCCATGCACATATTATTGCATTTTTAAAACTTATAAAAAGACAGAGGCAGGCAGAGGAAGCCTATTGCGTGTTGAGTGGCGGAACTCAACGTCGAGCTTTGCCTTTAGAGTCTAGACTTTAGAGTGAAGAAATAAAAGAGTGTAATATTTCATTTCCTCGAACGCACAACACACGCTTGTGCTCCTATATCACGACTGGCCTCAAAAAAAATTAAGATTGTATATAAATATTTCTCTTATAACATAACAGTAATCTAACTGAAATCTGTATTACTTAAAAATTAAATTTCACAATAAATATAAAAAAAATAACCTATTCAATTTAATTTGCATGACCGTAATTAGAATATTTGAAACCTTGGCACTGGCAATAGTTTCGTTAAATAATTGCTCCTATTTCTTAGACCAAGATCACTAGCGTTGCATTATTCATTGGACCTTCTACAACAGGTATGCGTTCATACAAAAAGAAATTATAATAACCATATAACATCGAGGCCACTCGTGGCGCAGGGGCACAAGCGTATGACTGTAAGGTTGGGGTTCGATTCCCACTCAAGGAACTGAAAATATTTTTTTAAAATATTTCCTATTTTCATTCTATCATAAGTGGTAAGCCTTAGCACGTAAGTCTAATGAATTCGGCGGAAAGTGTAAAATGTCTTAACACTAGCCTCCCGCTGCCTATCCTGCTAAATGCGGGATACAGCTTGGAGCTGAAAAAAATGCATATTTATAATTAAAATTATAACAGGTCATGTATGCTATAATTTATAGTAATAATTAATAATACAAAAAACTAATATAAATTAAATTTTTTCACAGTAATGGAATCTACGTATCTTATATGAATGTGATATATGAAATTTATATCTTTATTAAGAGTAAATTGAATTGTTGCAGTCGTCTAGTCACGAAGCGACGCGACCTTGTAAGGCAAACCGTATATACCGGTTTGTGGGGGTCTTGTTCGACATGTGGTCGACTTTACATTTCTTTTGTGCTTCATAGCTTTAAGGAGTATTTTTCATTTACGGAATATATGTTATCTATAATAATATCCTTGGAAATAGTACATTTTTTTCATAGCCATTTATGAATTTTATATCAATTATTAAGATTTATCAGGGTGGAATTGTCAGCACCACTATAAATGAAACCACAGTTTTAACTACTCTATAAAAGTCTAATATAATTCGGAAAAAAAATAATTCCCAAAAATGAAAAAGTTATTTTTTCAAACAAAATAAATAATAAAATTATCGTTTTAAAATAAAACGCCATTTGTAAAGTATAACATAGGCACGCACACACTTTCCTGTCAAATCGGAAACGTCGCACACGTATGTGTACGTCACACGAAATACAGGTATGGATAATAATCGTGAAATGAAAAAAAAATCCTACGTCCAAACTGTTGAGGTATCTTGATTAATTTCTTAGGTGTGGGTTTGAAATATATTACCCTATATGCAGTTTCAATAAAAGAAGCGCTGCCTCTTCCACCCAGTATAACATACATATTTTACGATATTTCTTTTCTTGATTAAAACTAAAGTATGTAAACCCTTACTTTATGTATAAAAAATCAGAAAGTAGACAATTTAATGATTTAGAATTAGTTTACCACGCTACACCGTACCATTTTATAAGAGTACAGAGTATATATTTATCACAAGGAGCTTCCGAATTAGCACGGAAAGAAAAACAATGGCTTAACACCGTTTTCTCTGTTAATGCTATGTGAAAAAATTTAAACTGCAAAAAAGGAAGCTTTCTAGCATTTTAAGCTTTTATACTCAAAGTATATTAACCTCTGAATTAAGACCAATCAATTATAATAAATTGAATCTCACCTTCTCAGAAACCATACTCCTCTCCAAGCTTCATCAAACTAAACCATCAATCTTCATCGAGAACATATAATTTGTGAATAACAAAGAAATGGACGTAGGCATATTTGAATAACTGTACGTTTGGTTACTGACCTATAATGTCGTGTCGTCTAAAAGACGTTTAGTGCAGACGATATTTGTTAATGTTCAAAATGTTTGCCTTTTTTAACATAAAGCCTTACTTAGGTAACATTTTTTAGTAAATAATCAAAAACAGGAATAATCTTATTAAAGTACCCTTTTGTTTCTCACTAACAGAGTTGTAAAACAGATCAAAGAAATGAAGAAACGTGAAGTTCGAATGTGTTATCAGTGAAATATCCCGCACTTAACGCGATGGACAGAGGTAACCTTGGGAAACTAGTGCTAAGACACTCCATCTCTCAATTATATGTTGAATGGCGGATTTCAACACCACAATCACATCTTAACGAGATCAATTTAAAATATAAATTAATTAATACATATAGGAAGATATTAAATATGATAATTAATCTTAGCAACGTTCATAATACTAGCTTCCTTGTTATCACATAAAAATAAGATCTGCTAAATTAATGAACTGTAACGAATCGTGCTAATAAATATTAAAGTTCATAAAACATTTTAAATAAAGAAAAAATGTTTTTATTGTTTTTATTATAGGCTAGGTCAGGTTCTACGATCAGCCATAATCATTATTTGTTACGGTATATTATACGGTATCTCGTTTTTGTCTTTATTTGAAGATTTAAGAATTAACTTTTTCGAATGAGGCCGTCATGGCAGAATGGGGCAGCGTGTGACTGTAAACACTATGGTTGTGGGTTTGATTTACACGCAAAAGAATCATAATATTTCAATTATCTTTATTTCCTTGCTTTGGTAGAAAAAGCGCTGCGTTGAATTTCGCGACTGTTGAGTTTTGAAACTCAACGGTAAACACGTGTGTCTCGAAAATTGGGCGAAAAGCGAAGGACAGAGTACTGCTAATACGGATATTGCTAAAGAAATTTACGTTAAGCTCTTTTAAAGTGATAGAAAAGCTAATACTTTAAAAATGATAAAAATATTATATAATTCACAACGTATATAATTCATACATTTTCGTATAACGATTCTATTTAAAATCGTATTGTATAAAGTTCACCGTTTAATGACACTGTGCATACATTGATTAGGAGCAACTGGACTACATGCATTTCACGGTTAAGTGGTGTTTCAAGTGCCATAAGATTTTATTTCCAAGCACTCAAGTAAATGATTACGTGTTAGAGTAATGACTTTAATTATTTAAAATCTTAAAAAAAATGTTTTTACTGTTTGTTTCTTTTTAAATTATGGCGTTGAATTCCGTTACACTGTTGAGATTTCAGGCGGAAAGTGGAGAGCGGAGGATTTTGACACTAAATTTTATTCTACTCAAGTATGTGAGATAAAGTGTAGAGTTTATGTTTTTACTATTATAATTATTAGTTCTATATATTAATCTTTGCAATCTTATAAAAAAAAATGTTTGTGCAATTACGTCTTTTTTGCACCAAGTAAGCGTTATGAAGGTATATAGGTGTATATATTAAAACTAAATTAACGTCTCCCATAACTCAATATCGCCTTCATAACTTTAGCTATTACAACGATTTTGAAATTACACAAATGAATACAAATTATATATGTGTGTGTAAATTTGCAGTCAATTAGTCGTATCTGTCAAATATATCTTTCAATAATTAGAGATACAAGCTATAAATTTGTTCAGCGTATCTGTAGATGTGACCTATTCGTAGTGACGACACCGCAAATATTATTAATAAATGTACGGCAATTATTGCAAATTATTGGTATTTGCCAATAATTGCATAATAATATTAAGCGTATGTTCCCATAAAATTTTTACGTTACGGTCACAGTCAGTCAGTACGTGTGAAATAAAAATTGAGTTTATTATTTTCTTAATCATTGATTTATGGTTAAAGATTGAAAAAAATCTCTTATATATATATTTTTCTTTTCTAAGTTCCGCTTAGTTCTTATTTTACTTAATTATAATTCTCCATTTAATAAAATATACTTGTAAGATAAAGTGAGATGTAGAGGTCTGCCACTCGCACACTGGCTAACGTAATCTCGATAATTGGGCGAAAAGTTGTTAACGAAGAGGTTCCCTCTGTAGGTTCCCTCTGCCTACTTTATTATATGTAGGTGAGCGTGAAAACAAAAAATCATTACGAGATTTCACGTTATTTCATCAATAACCAATGGTTTCTAACAAACAAGATATTATATTGTCGATAGAAATGACAAGTATTACATACATCCGGCTATTGTAACACAGAGTAACCACAGAGTATCAAATAGGAAGTTACGCAAACACGCAACGGCAACACTTGTTAATATTAGTGCGGTTTGCACTTCGACGAAATGCGTTTCGTTCTCTGTATATCTAAAATGACCCACTTAGGTTACCTTACCTTTGAGGATATAAAATTTTATATGTATGTACTTTTATGTATATTATTTTTATCCGACTGCAAAGAAAATATTATGTGTTTATATTACTTGTCTAGTTTTCTGCAACTGTTTACCCGTGAAGGGGATGCTGTGGTCCATTTGATATTTAATATACTTTATATACGGTATATTGTCTAACAGCAAGTACACACTATAAAATAAGGAAATAATTTAGTAAATAACAATTTTTACCAAATTAAATTAAGTGTTCTTCACGCTGTATCCCGCACACAGAAGGTAGGCAGAGGACATCTAGTGTTATGACACTCTATTCCCCACTTTCCGCTGAATTCTGGAGGCATTATGTGTTGAGTGACGGAACTCAACGCCGCGCTTTGCCTCTCTACACCAGAGTGAAGAAATAGATGGAATCGAACCCACAACCAGGCACACTTTGTGCCCCTGCACACGACTGGGCTGATATTTTTATCAAATAGATTTTTTATATGTTTTTGCTTAGCGTGGCTTCGGCCCACAGAGCTAACATTAAAATTGTATCGGTAGTATAAAAACAAGATTTGAATAAGGATGTACTTTAATTGGCTGGAACGTTTGAATAGAATACTAAGAAGGGCAGGTATAAAATTCTGTTTGGTTTTTTTGAATGAAATTCAACACATTTGTAAAATTTTGTTGTTCAAAAATAATATTTCTGATATTTGTAGAGTTCCGTTCTCAAAGGGTAAAACTCAAGACCAGGACCAGGACAAGGCTCAAGACTCTATTACTAAGAATCCGTTGTCCGTTTGTAAGCTTGTCTGTCTGTTACCAAGCTGTACCTCATGAATCGTGATAGTTTCACCGCTTCAACAACAAATACTAAAAAGCAGAATAAAGTAAATATTTAATGGAGGGTCCCAACTTTTTTCAACCGACTCGCTTTTGGCCAGTTTTTTGTGGGTGGGAATCGAATCTATGACCATCGCGTTTGCAGTCTATGTCCTACTGTACCACGATGATCACATTTCTTATTTATCCCACTTTATTCCACATTTTTTTTTATTTAAAATATAATGAAAGAGTAGTAGAAAGAATATCTGAATATTTACGCCATCTATTTTTATTCTCTTGAACTAATAGAGGCTAGGGCTGGTCCCTAAATGTTACAATATAAGTTATTTTAATTTCTTATTTCGTAATAGATGGCTCTGATCAGAGGGGCCATAATAGTTTTATTTATCTTTTAGGATAGAAAAATATCACGCTCATAAATATGACATATTTGCTTTTAGCTTCACGCTTTATCCCGCATGTAGATGGGTAAAAGGAAACTGGGAACCTAATATATACTAAACTTCTATTAAAATACTTCCATATAATTATATTCGCCGAATTCTGAAGGCCTTACTTTCGCTGGATTCGTGTCGAGTGACGGAATTTTATCTACATTTCTAGGAATAGAGTCCTTACCTTCTTCCTTATCCAACTGGTGTAGCTGTAAAGTCCAGTAGAGCTAACAGCATTAACTTCAATTTAAAAAAAAAAACACCTATTCTTTTTCAATTACACGTTCAGTTTTTGTGTACATCAACAAAAGTCTAGAATCTACTTCATTTCATGAAAGAACGTTTCAAATACAACACAATAGCTTCTTTAAATTATATAGAAAAAAACTAGAGCGAACAGAACAAAAACAAATATTCACCATAACATTGTTACATCTACTTAAGAAATTAATATCTCAAGATATTATTACAAGATTCGTCCAATTAGCGGTTCGCCTCAGATTCCTCTCATAATGGCCTATAAACCCTGAAACTGGCATAGTTTGGGTTCCCAACATCTGGATTACCCTTCATTTTTATTACTAATTTGCATATTACTTGTATTAATTAAAGTGAAGCTTGTTAGATTACTTTATATTATAAGGCCAAGTAAAGTGCAATTATGTGACTTATTAAGATATTTAGCACAAAGGCGTCTATAGAATTGTTTTGGAGGTCACCATCGTTTAAAATATAAAAAACCGGTTTTAGGTCGAAGGAATATTACAAAAATTTACAAACTTAAATTTGCAGGCATATGTACACTCATTTTGTATGATAGGCTTTGGTTACGCAGCGATTTTCATACAAAATATGGCAAAATTGATGCATAAATACTCGAATCTATATCGTTATTTTTGAATGGGTATTGGCACTAGTCATTATATAATGTAGACTATTAAAATTATCCTATCTTCTATAATAAAAAATAACAAAAAATATATTTTTTACAGAGTTACAAAGAAAAAGATGCCGGCAAAGTCGTCCTTTACACAACTACGATGGGCATCGTTCGCAACACTTATCAGAGATGTGTCCTCGTGAAGAAGATACTACGGAACCTGCTGATCAAATATGAAGAACGGGATGTCTTCATGAGCACTGAGTACCAGGATGAGATTAGAGATAGGATGAAGAGTGATCAAATCCTTGTCCCGCAACTGTTCATAGATGGACAACATATTGGGGTAAGTAAAATCATGGATAGTATAAGGACATATGAAAGTTTCAAGCTTTTTAGTATAGTAATAGCTATTTTTTCAGTACCTTATACCTTAATACATATGTAAATAAAATATTTAAATAGTTCTTAAATTAATAATCTCTGTTGAAATGTTTAATGTAACCTTCATTAATAGATATATATTTCAAAAATAAAAACTATTTATCTCCTTATAAAATATGCTGTGTGCTGCATTAATATTTATAGTTCAACGAATATGAAATTTATACTGTATGTTGGATATGTAAACTAATTCTCGAAACTGTAAACTTCACCATCTAGATAACAATAACTCCTACAGTTATAAGACATTAATATTTCTTTAATATTGATATTTATTTTTAAATAATTTCAACGATTTTAATGATTTCCAAGTGTAACTTGACTTTTTTATTTTTAATATAAAAAGCTAATATTAAATTTCAACACCTCACTAACTGCATGTGACAGCTATTAAATTTACGTAAAGAAAGCTACGTTGTTGAAAGCTAATTTACAGCTTACAAAGCTAGTCATAGTGAGTTGCAAAGCTTAACTGAATTTTAACAGTTTTATTTTCAGTATCGTATATTTGAAGTGGACATAAATAGATAAAATTATTACTATAAAAAAATGTAATTTTGGTCGATATTTTAGTGCCTGTATGTAAAAAAAAATCTTCTTACTATTTCTAAACTTTTTAAGGGCTGCAGGCAGGATTTGTTTTTGTAATTATAATAATTTTATTGAAGACTTTTTAGTTATATTATTTCAAGGTCCTAGCTATTTGGGTGATAAAGCAATAGCTAAAGAATTCAATTTCTTTGCCATACAAACTTAACTCAAATATGTACATTTACACACTTACTCTATTCGCGACACAGTGCGTTTACAATCACTTAAATCTTTTGCGTTTATTTTTGTAAATTAAGACCGCAAAAGTTATTACGCGAAGTCAATTTACTTAGACTTGATTGTGAAAAGTATTTTCTAACGAGGCATTGTCTGATGTGTCAAATTTAACGCCAAGAGTCATTAAGAAGTGACAATTTTGAGTTAGAATGCCTTTCACATATACTATTTAAAGTAATTTTGTAACTGGCTGAAGTAATTTGCTCACGTTGATAGATAAAAGAATGAAAAAAAAGTTGCAATACAAGAGAGAGTAGATGATCTAAATCGACTTCTAAAACGCTATGTCGATTCTACAGGAAGCTATAGGTGTAGGTATATTAGATAATTTCTCTAAAGATAATGTGGCAAGAATACAAAATAATATAAATTGCAAAAATAAAGAAATATATTTTAGAATTTTTGTATATCAAAATTTAAATGCAGTAGGATTCGAACTCTATCCCCTTGTAAAATGTCTAAGAGGCACGATTTCCTAAAATATATTTCTGTCCTTAGTGTCGAATCCTTTAAAGATTCATTGACCAATAGCAAAATTAAGGCAAATCAAGATTTGAACCTGTGCCTCTTGTATATAGCGGACAATTATTATTATAATTAAGCTTGAGATATCTAGCAATATTAAATTTGAGGGCGTATCTGCAGGTGACAACAATGCTCTATAGTTAATAAAATATTTCAGTTTTAGATGTCTGTCGCTTACACTCTCTAAATTACTTATACATAAAATTTAAGTGAAATATTAAATAGAATTTAAGTGAAATATTATCTTATGGACAGAATAATAAAAATAGGTTAAAAAAGGTTTTTTTTTCATTACCAGCAACAATTCTTTACCTTTAGCCACAGAAATCGTTTTTATTACAAGCTTAGAGGCACGCTTTGTTTCCCTGTGCCAAGTACTGGCCTCTTAAAGTGCTATACTAAATATCTAAATCAAAATATAGATATGAAAATTAAGTAAAGATTATTTCCCTAATGCTCTTACATAAACATTTGAATTTATCATCTTTATTAAGATTGCCCTTGACTTATATTATGCTAATCAAAATCTCTTAGAGATACAAATTGGTTAAATATTAATTAAATTGTACCTTACGTTTGCTATATCGTTGCCTTTTAAAATTTATATCCAAATTTGTATATTTCTAAGTGTTTTCACTTGCCAATCTACTACCATACCATGCCCTTAAGGTATTACTGTGTATTTTTTTTCAGCTTCAAGGTTTTGCCTTTCATTTTGATATACAGAATGTTAAAACGTTCTACTCTTATCCAAATCAATAACATTGCGTGCTAAGTAGCGGAACTCAACGCCGAGCTTTATATAGAGCGGAAAGTTCCCTCGAGTAAAAATCGAATATGTAACCATCGCGTTTGAAGTCTAAGCATAGCATTCATTGCCTTTGTAGGCCATTTCATAATTTTTAGGGTTCCGTACCTAAAAGACAAATCAGGACTATATTAATAAGACTCCACTGTCCGTCCCTCTATCAACCAGCTGTATCTCATGAGATACAGCTGATAGTTAATTAAAATTTTAACAGATGATGTATTTTTGTTTGCCGCTACAGCAACTAATAAGCAACTAAAAAAGAGAATAAAATAAATATGTTAGGAGGTTCCCAGATATTATATTTTGCCGGTTTTATAGATAATAATACGGAACCTTTCGTGCATGAATCCGATTCGCACTTGGCCGGTGTTTATAAAATACTAAATTTAATTGTAAGACTTGCATACAAATAAAAGATGTGATAACATTTATCCTACTTTTAGTATTACAAAAGTCTAGACTGGAGAGATAAATTCATATTTTTTATTCTTACAATGTAACCTTAGTACCAGTAAGTACCAGGACTTATAAGGCTTAGTGGACTATGTCCTTTAGTGTAATGAGAATTATTACTATAATGGCTTGCACTACTTGTTGATAAACTTGGCATTTAGGATGCCTTTCTACATTTTTTTTCGTTTTATATTGTTATATTGTGACCAAATGTATTCGTGTTAAAATGTTTATTTTACTTTATTATACTGTATATACAATTCTCTTTAAAACTTTCCGCTATGTAAATTGATAACTTATCTTTTATCTATATATGCAACCTATATATATGTTTTATGTTAAACATTCCACAGGAAAATTTAAAAGCTCTATTTTATTATTTTAGAGAAGAAAGCATTTAACTTATGTTTTGTGGACGTTTTACTCCTTATCACAGTTTATATCGGCTAGACATCATGTGGGTATCTTTTATCCTTTTAGAAGGATATAAAAACAAATAACCATTTAAATACGACCTGTATGTGTTTAAACTATATATCTAAGCATAGTCGCTCAGAATTTCATAATTTTAAAGATTTTGATCAACCACAAAAATGTATATCTTTGCATACAAAAAAAATGTAAAAAAATATTATAATAATATATTTTATATTATATAAGTGTAGCAACGATTGTAGGGTTTGATTCCCACCCGGGGAATGATTAAATTTTAATTACTTCCATTTCCCCCCTCAGATAAAGGCATTGAGTTCCTCAACGATGAGTTTTCATTAAACAAAATATTATTTATTTTATTACTGCAAAACCTACACTGCGTTATTATAAAAAATAGATATTAATAATTTAATTGCATTCAATGCAATCCAAGCTTAACGCTTTAAACGACAATCAATAACTGTTATGTGTA
>HE670723.1:33889-57279 GCA_000313835.2 Heliconius melpomene melpomene | reverse complement strand
AAAAATATATACGAGTACATACTACTTATTAAGGCTCATTCAAAAGTAACAGATTAAAATATTATTCTCTATATTTGCTCTGTGATTGTTACATGTGAAGTATTTTAGAAAATGAATCTGCTACCGTAATTTATTTAGATATCAACTGTTTTTGCTTATCAGTAAAAAAATCGTCTATACTTCATATAACGAGTATTTTAAATAACTTGAATCTGTACAAAAATAAGCTGTTTAATGGGGCAAGGTAATCTACATTTATAACAAATGATATAGTTTTTTATATAATTATTATATACATATTGCCCCATATGGGTCACTAGTAATACTAGTAATATGTATATAATTATTATATACATATTATTAGTGGGGCTTCTCTCTCACTTAAATTTATTGATATATTATAGACAAAGTATACAAAATTGCATAAATTGTAGGCTAAGTGTTATTCTGATATGTTGTAACTGTAAAGTTTCACCTAAATCCGTTCAGTAATTTTTGTATGAAAGTGGAATAAACATCATTCTTTTCTTTCCTTTATACGTTCAGACAATTAGTCTCAGTGTAACCACTTCTGTACACTTCAAGTGAAACCGTTACTAACGGGGTTTTTTATCGAGTTCTCAATGCCATTCATATAAAATACATTGAAAGTGCTAGATAACAATATATTTTTTTTATAAAATGTAGTCTTCTAATCTTTAACTTTTATATATGTATATTATGTTTATATAATAATGTATTTAGTTTATCACTATGGTTGTCTTACCATCATGTCATTATGAAATCAGTGATCTATCTTATAAACTTGTTTGGTCGTAAACAAATATATACTTACAGTCAGGTTTTTCAAAATTAATTCTTTGTAAAATTTAATAATTTAGTAGGTAACGGTTTTACTTTAATGTTGTTATATTATTTTCTTTTGAGTCTGTGATACTTAATGTAGTAGTAGTAGTTATATATGTCACTGATACTTAATGTAGTAGTAGTAGTTATATTAGGCACGTCCAGTATTAATGTCGATGTACGTATATACTATATAAATGCATTTTATTTGATTTGAAACTAACAATATCGTCAAACCAATATGTCGATATCTTATGTTGGATATACAGCTTGTATTACATAAAAGTAGAAAACCACCACTGTGGGGTATAGTATACCTAATATTTACAGAAATTTTTGTTGCGTTCGCTGTTATGTAATTTTCGTAAAAATATAATAAAATATATGTTAATAAGATATTTAAAGATAATTTATTATTTCTTAGTATGTAATAAATGCAATTGTTAGATTTGAAAAAAAAAGATTTATCATTCTTTAGTGTTGCCATATTATAATTGGAGTTTAAGAAATATTAAGATAATTTTTGTGTAGAAATTAATTTAACATTAATTAACAAGAAAATTACACAACGCCAAACCAGCCCATATCCAACTAACATATCGTCTGAATTTGCATTCCCTATATCTAACGTTAAGCTAAACGAACGTGCCCAGCTCGTTGGGCCTGTCCCCGGCAACAATGAGATGGTGGCATTATAGCAGTCGATGTCGGTCGCAGTCGTCGCTGTCGTCGCTGTCGCTGTGCGAGCAGCAGCTGGAGTCGCTCCAGTGCTGGAACTCCTCCTTGTGGTGTTCCAGAGCCATGAGTGAAGGGAACAGGCTGTCGCAGGCGCTGCATCTGGAATTTAGGTGTGGGAGATTGAGTTGAAGGAGTTTATTTAGTAGTAAACATATGTTAATATATTTTTTAACTTCATGCTTAATCTGACATATATATAATAGGATAGCCAGAGGGAAACTAGTGTTAAGATACGTCATTCTCCACTTTCCGATCGTAATTTCGACTCGCTGTCTGTTGAGTGGCGGAACTCAACGCATTGCTTTATTTGAGCGAAAGAATGGACATTTTAAATAATTTATTTCCCAAAGTGGAAATCGAATCCACAAGCGTCGCTTTTACAGTCATACCTGTTTGTGGCATTGCGTGGAGTTTATAAAATTATACCGTGTGGACATTGAAGCCTTAAATTTATTCAGTTACTTAATCTATACTATACTAATATAATAAAGCGGAAGAGTTTGTTTGTTTGTTTGTTTGTTTGAACGCTAAGATCTCTGGATCTACTGGATCGATTTACTTTGTTTTTGTTTTGTATGAAAGCTGCATTTTTCAGAAGTGCTATAGGCTATATAATATTACATTACACATATATGCTAATAAATTAAAATACTTTCTAATTTGACATGCAATTTATTCTGCCATGTTAATAACAACCGTCGTCGCTACGCGACCGCGTTCGTTACCACGTCATTTTGATATTCATCCTTATGAAAATAAAAATAATAGTCACTTTTAACATTTCATCTAGATTGAAATTATATTTCTATAGAAATTATATTCTTATATTTCAAGCAGGCGTAGCCGCGTTCGGGTCCGCTAGTCTATATATATAAAAGGACTTGTCCTCACTGACTGAGGCAAGACGCACGCACAGCCGTAACCACTGATGGTAGAAACGTTAAATTTAGACAGATATTTACTTTCGTAATCTGGACATCCACTAAGAAGGGATTTTGAAAAATTTTAATCCTAAAGGGGTGAAATAGGGGTTGAAAGTTTGTATGGAAAAAAAATTAAATCGGCACCGATTCTTATAAAATTTGATATTCAGACTCTTAAAAGTATTTAATTGAACACATATTTTATGGTTTTCTAGAATTCTTCCCCTAAGAGTGCAAATAAGGGGTTGAAAGTTTGTATGGATTTTTTTTTTAAATCGGCACCAATATTTATAAAATTTGAAATTCAGATTCTTAAAAGTATTTAATTGAATACATGTTCCATGGTTTTCTAGAATTCACCCCTAAATAAGCAAGCGAAGCTGCGCGCGTCCGCTAGTTATTTATATTTCGGAAACTGTGATTGCATAAAATGCGTTATGGAGGAAGAAGGAAATTGAATAATTTTCTTTTCTTTAGCTGTATAATATAACGTTTGTGTGTGTGTGTGTGTGTTTTAATGAACTATAAACTGAATTATACAACTATTTGAATTCATAATATGATTATATAAGTACTTATATGAATATTGGTTTAGTTGATCACAGTCAGGCCTAGTAATAAACTATACTATACTTACAGGGTACTTTTAATGAAATGGTTAATGAATATATAAGTAAACTAGTGGATCCGTACGCGGCTACGCCCGCTTGAACTATACGAATATTTATGAAATTATTTTCAGTTTTCAATAGAAAGATGCGTTAAGCAAGCTCATTTTGGGTGACGTTTTCTAACAACAAACTTTGCAAATCTTTGCTTAGCAACGGCGGCGACGGTTGTTATTAACATGGCGGAATAAAATGCATGTCAAATTAATAAATATTGTAATATATTGGTATATATCGAAAATATTACAAATATGAGAAAAAAAGTATCCTATGTTCATCCCGAGACCCTCAAGTAACTCTATATGAGTATTTTATCACAATTGAATTATCGGTTTGGCCCTGATTGCGTAAAAGACAGACAGACAGACAGCGTTGCTTTCGAATTTATAATATAGGTATGGATTGAAGACTCAACGTACAAAATTGTATCAAGATTTCCTTTTAGAGTTATTTATAGTATGCGTGATCTAGACCTATTGAATTTAAAGTTATTTCTAAAACATTTCTAAAAAATATAAAGTATATATTGAAAATAAATGCCTATATAATACATATAGGTATACAGTATACCTACATATCTCTCTCTACGAAAAATGTCTGAAAAATGAAATAGTAGTAAATGTTAGCTTACCCAAAATGTCTTTTCTTCTGCTGGTGGTCGCTCAGTTGGCGTCGTGAGGAGAACGACCTGTCGCACACGTTGCAGGTCAGCGCCTCATCTGCAATATTCGATAATGTTCAGCTTCATGCTGTAGCGAGCATTCCAGAGCGAACCACCACACGTAACTGGCTTCACAAGTGGATTATTAATCTTTAATCTTAAAATAATTAAAGATCCTGCAAAAATACTATGGACACGGTAACACAAAGAGAAAATGAAATCTCCGATTGGAGATGGAACTCACAACCTTCGCGTCTACGGCCACTCCCACACCCACTGCGCCACGACCGCCTCACCTTACATAAATGCTACCATTAGCATTATTTTATAGATACAAGTATAATATGCAAAATATTACAGCGCGTGCGACAATCCTATCACAAATAAATACTTCATAATTATTATATAACATGTTCATAATCAACGTTCCATTTAGTTTGGTAGATTAAATTGGATCATCGCGTTCAAATAATTAATAGGCAAATATTTTAATTAAGGCTTCATTTATTATTATCGTAGAAGCTTTCATTATTTTTTTATATTTAATGTATAATAGGGTGGCGGGTGCAGGGGGTGTGGTGCTGCACGCTGTATCCCGCACACAGCGGGGTAGGCAGAGGAGACTTAGTAATAACACGCTCCGTTCCCCATTTTGCGTCGAATTTTAGAGGTATGGCGTGTTTAATGGTGGTACTCAACGCCGCGTTTTTGTTGTTTTTGCCTGGATAGCAGAGCGAAGAGATAAAAATTTAATTAGATATGTCATTTTCTCGTGAAAGCGTTTGGTTGTACATACTTATGCTTGGATTATAACAAGGTATAAATAAAACACAAGTAGAGTTTAGAAATATTTAATACAAAATATTAAACAACATTTATTTTTTAATTATGTGCATAAGGCATATGAAACAGGAGCCAGTTCAAATCTGGCCTCTTATAAAGGAGTACAATTGTAAAATGGGGTAAACAGGATTTATAAATTATATAATTATAATTTATAAATCCTGTTTAGTTGTCCAGATTAAACATTAAAATTAACATTAAATCTGTATCTGTGTATTCATATTGGCTTAATGTAATTTAAACTATAATTAAAGTCTATTAATACGAATAACCGTTAGCGTTATCCAAAATATATGTTTTTCTTTACAATTTTGAATTACTTAATTATATAAGTTTCCTTTAACAAAAATAAATTATGTAGCTTCACCCTATATCTCACATCTAGGTAGGCAGAGGGAATCTAGTGTTGTCTATTAGGACACTACCATCCGCCCAATTTTCGAGAAATTACGTGTTACATGGCCGACCTCAACGACCGCTTTCTTTTGTTACCAGAGCGAGGAAATTAAAATAATTCATTAGGTACTTAGTAGTGGAATTTTAAATTACGATCGTCGCTTTTACAGTCAGATGCTGTGCTACGACGGCCTAAACTTATTTGATAGATATGTTTCATGTCATTTCAAACCATAATCATATAGATGATACTATAATCTATATAGTAGGAGAGCTGGCACCAATTTTTGAGTAGGTATTTGAGGCAAGCTGAAAATTGCTTAATTATATACATAAGTACGTTCGTATCACCTTGCCTAAAATACGAACCCAAAAATAGATTTCAGCTCTTGAACTAATATGGATGCATATTACATAAAAATAATATATGAACGGAATCGATACAAACGGAAATTAATTGAACACTCACTGGAGAAAAAGGAGCATGTTAAATATCAAAAACAAAAAACATATGTAATTAAATCTCTTATAATATTAGCTGCTTAATTATTTGTGCGTTTATCGTGATATGTAATTATTATAGTTATATTCAGTATAAATAGTAGGTACTCTATAAATTTATATTCTCTTTTCAAATACTCAATTTGTTTGGGGTAGCAGAGCTTACTCCGTTTTACATTGTTTGATGGGATTACTCAATGGCGCGTTTTCCTATATGGGAAAATGAAAATAATTTTGTTAATAATTGGGAATCTTACCCACAACTACAGCATTTACAGTAAAAATCTGTCCGGCTTCACTACTCGATCACGGATAATTTATTAACATCAATTTTCTTTCATAATATATAAAACTGAATAATTTAAGGCGTAAAAACACACGTATGTAAATGTTAAATATCAAACACTCCTTTAATATTAGTAGGTTTGAGGCTAAAAACCATTCATATTTAAAAACAGTCCATCGTAGAAATATTTACATAGGACTTGAGAAACTCCTTATCTCTTTAAAGAAAAATAATTAAACAATAATAATTATCACATAGTTTACATACCATACCACCTCATTCATAGGCGTAAATTAACATTTAACTGATTATTTTCTTTAGCTGCAAGCAAAAACTACATATCGCAGGTGGACAGGATTTAGTTGAAAATCTCAAATTTTCTGCTTTCAATCAAATCAAATTTGATCAAGATATGGTGGCTTAAGTGGCGGAACTATACTCTGCGGTTTGTTTCATTATATATTTTTTTAATGAGTTATATGCTAATTAGAAGAGCGGTCAAATAAAGGATATGCCCTTAATTTACCTTTACCTTTTATGTTTAAATTTAATCCAAGAAGAGAAATTTAATTGTTTTAAAGTAACTAAAAAATCAAGACATCAGCTAAAAACAATTAATTCATCATTAACTTTTTGGAAACAAAAATGATTGATAATTGATCAGGTAAAGGATGTACAATTGATAATTCTAAAGTAATTCATAAAAATATACATTCTCTTAAGCAGTGATACCTTGCCCACTTAAAAGTTTAAATTAAATACAAAAAATAGTGTTGGCATATACCATACTGTTTAAAAGAACTGACACCAGTTTTCGTAATTTTAAATATAATTATCTGTTAAATAGGCAAAGTGTTAGACACTGAAGACTTAAACATGCTTCCAAAGAATCTCGCTCCCGTGGAACCCCCAGGAATAGAACCCAACATCATCCACATTAACGCCATAACTTGTGCTATTGCACAAAGCACAGTCCACAGTGTACTTTCTAAGTATAAAGCACAGTATAATGTAGCTATTAACGTAAATCCATAGAGTAGCGTGTTAAGTACTTTCTCTTTGGAGAACAGCGATTTCATATGCGCCCATGGACCGTATAGAAAACTAAAACTGTAAACAAAATATTGAGATAAGTATAAAGATCTAAAATATACACAGTAAGAAAATAATAGCAAAAGAAAATGCATCTATTTTTCCAATATCATGCTTCTATGGCTAAATTAGAGCAAATCTTTAACAACACTGCATTCTTTGCTTTCGGCCAGAATTTGAAGCATTGAGAGTTGAGTGGCAGCAGCCAACACCCAACATTGTTTTTGCCAGAACAGAGAACCTAATATAATTTTTCTTCCCTTAAGTGAGATTTGAACCCACAACAATAGTTTACAGCCAGACTTTGTTTCACTGCACTACAAAGACTAGTCATATCTTATACCATATAAATGTTAAAAATATCCCCAAAGATAAGAACCCAAATTTTTTTTTCAAAAGTATATTTTATATGTCACAATGTTAAACTAATATAAGCCGTGGAAATAGAACAAACTTTACATACAACCATTAAATCATTTGAGATAAAACATGAGCACATTGTAATATTGATAACAGAATTTTACAATTGGATTAATGTAATACTAGCTTTTAGTTGCAGCTTTACCTGTATTTCCAAATAAATATTTCAGTTATGTATTATATGATTATATACATTAAGCATGTCAAGGGACTGTGGTAACTCTGACCATCACTTCCATATACATTACAATGAAATTATTAATGTGATGCTTATCCCTTCTGTGATAAATAGACTATCCAACACAAGAAATATTTTTGAATATGAACTAGTAGATCCCGAGGTTGAACAATTAAAACAAAAACTTTTTATATTAGTATAGACATATAAAATACTGGTGCAAATGAAGGAATGTGGTTCATCATACAAATATTATCAGCAATATGTTTATAGAGGTCATTGACATAGCATTGTTGTGGATGAATTATTTAGATACTTAAGATTATGAACATTGAAGTTATATTAAAATTAAATTGTCATAAAACTTACCTAAATATAAAGAAAACACTGCCCAATGTAAATAGGAGAGAGAATTTTTTGGCCTTCAATACTAAAACTGGTATATAAAGGAATGACAAAAAGAAACATAGAATGCCTAAAGCGAGGCATATACCAAATCCCATAAATCGTTGTGTTCGACTCTGAAATACAAAACGTAATTAGTAGGATTACTTAATAGTAAAAAATGTTGCGTTTTAAAAATTAAATAATATTAACAGATATCAAGATACAAGTTGTTTACTTACCAATGTAAAATATTCTTTCTGAACATTATCAAACCAGGTTCCGGTAGAGCTGTTAGAGCTCGTGGGAGTTTCGTCATTGCTGCGCGAAAAGAAACTAGGAGTAGAGAATGGTAAACTAATTTTATAGCTGCGGCGGTTCTCGTTTTGGAGTAAATACTCGTCTAAATCTGACTTTAAATTAGCCATGTTCACCTTATATTTGATTATTAAGTTGTATTTTATTTATCTATCGTTCGTTTTTTGTTATTTACAAAGTATTGGCTATAAATTCAATTGCAAATAGCAATTAATCACAGCTTAGGCCTAGTTCCTATTCCAGTCAACACAACAGAATTTGCCTTCCGAGAATGACAGTGACAGCTGACATGAGCTATGTATGACTAATACAGACTATACCATAGAGAAAATACTTTAGCCTGTACAAATGTCAACAGCATAATATTTCTTCATTTTAATCATTTGATAAATATATTTAAATAAAATGTTCGTTATCGTGTTAAATTAAATAATATCATAACAATTTGTTAAAATATTTTTGTAGTATCAAACAGCAGCACATTTGCTACTAGTGATGTTCACGCACGCAAATTTCTAAGCATCGATAATTGTTGTAATTGTTAAAATATGAATAATTAACTTTTACAATTATTAAATTACACCGAAAATATTAAGACCCTTCCTCGACAAATAGTTTATCCAATACAAAAATAACTTGTAAATTCGAACTTTTAGTTCCTCAGATTAGCGCGTTCAACCAAACAAAGTGTTCAGCTTTATAAAATTAGTATAGAAGCATAAAATAAGTTTAGATAAGAAAATATTTTACCATAATCGCTATCGTCGCTAAAATCATCGTGTGCGTGTCGACGAATATTGTTATTGTACCGATCATGCGCACAAGGAGGGCAAACACCGCGCGTATCTCTCTCCTCTAGGTCAGTGCTGCTCGCGTCTGAGTCTGCTTCAGCTTCGTCTATATGAATATCTTCGATATGTCTGTTATCCAGTTTCTCATTTGATGACAACTGGTTGTAATCTTTGCGCTGTGGACGAGGCTCTGTAATAGAATAAAAATATTATGTATATAACTACAAATAAAAGGTTTGTTTATCTTATTTTAGCATTAATTTATTTTTATCATAAATAAGTAAACAATATTATTCAAGAGCAGACTTGTATTAATTAATACTATAATATCAAAGTTATAAGTGCAGGACTTGTAACTTTAAAGTATAAAACATTTTTGTAAAAGTGAAATGTGTATTCGAAAGAAAGTAAAGTAATGACTGTAAAGTAGAAAGATGAAAGGAAAAAGTTTTATATTGTTATAAATTACTTTTTTTGGCTTCATGCTGTATTTAGCACGTAACAGGATAGGCAGAGGAAAATTTAAACTTTTTTTACTTGGTACTATTTTGTAAAGTATTATTATTGTCTGTAACATTATTTATAGACTAATTATTCCATTACATTTTGCTTTGAAGCAACACTGAATATATTAATATAGGCCCTTGCTGTACTAAATTTCGTAATTTCGTATTAATTAAGCCATATTAGTACTGTTTATAGTGTCTGAAGTTTAGAAGCAAACTAATCATTTAATTTACGCTCATAATAACTCATGTAAGTATTTGAAATTACGTAATATAAGATACGTAATACGTACGTGTAAATTGTTATGAGATAAAATTTATTGATAACTTATTATTTATACAATCAAATATTATATATTTTATAAACAAATATAGACTGACTGATTAAATTTATTTAAATTTTTTATTTTGTTAATTTTCAAAGTCAGTCTATGTTTTGTATGTGATTTGTTCATTTCGGCCCCTCTTTACTTTTCACCTGGTCAAAGTGATGGCATAATTTAATCAATTAAGTTTTAAAGTTGCAGCGGTACAGCATGTGACTGAAATCGTGACTGTTACGGGTTCAAATCCCACGCGAGAGTTTACTTCCGGTAATAAGACAAAACGAGTTCCAGTTCCTTCATTCAACACGCAAACGAAAACGGAATAACTTAGTGTTGGGTTTCCATTGCACTCCCTCGTCTATATGCGGGATGTAGCGTAAAGCTTACAATAAAACTTAATTAAGATTAATTAATTCAAGGTAATTTATAGTTTAAACGAATAAATATTTCGTGAATAATAGAATTATTTTTAACAATATTCTACATTTATTTTTACTAAATATTTTTAGTCAACCATTAGAATGGGCATATCTGATTTAAGAACAATATATCGGTCATATGACAATTTTATAAAATAAACTATCGTATTTTCATATCGGTAATTAGTTTTCATGGAAATCATTATTATCGTTAAGTATTATCTAATGTTTTTATTTAGTAATTACTAATTAATATAAAAGAATTCTTTTGTATACAGATAATAATGGATGCAGGTTCTCCGAAGTTAGCTATTCTGGGAGCGGGGGTTGTCGGATCTACGGTAGCCCGTATATTACAAAAAGAGTTAAGAAACGTTGATGTTACGGTAATTGCAGAATCTTTTAAAGATAATACGACTAGCGCCGTCGCCGCCGGGCTTTTCAGACCAGGAACGAGCTTCAAAGGGCCGACGAAAAAAATTACTAAGAAATGGATCGATAATTCTTGGTATTTTTGGCAAGATATCCTCAAAACTTCAGACGCACCACTGGCTGGTATCATGGCAGTCTCAAGTTATATTTTCTCAAAAGAAAATTATCACGTTACAAGGAACCATCTCATCGAGGATCTTGTACCTGTGTACAGAGCGGTGGATAAAGACGAATTAAAATTGTGCGGCGAAGGCTGGAAGTACGGTTCATTTTATTCAACCGTGAAAATCGGTTGCGATAGATATCTACCGTGGGCAGAAAAATCGTTTATCGATAACGGGGGTAGGATTTTAAATGAGAAAGTCAATAGTTTTACATCACTATCTAATTACGACGTGGTATTTAATTGTACGGGCTTGGGAGCAAAGTATTTGTGTAATGATCACGACTTGGTGCCTCTACGAGGGCAGGTCGTAAAGGCGAGAGCGCCGTGGTTGAAAATGGCTTATTATGGGGACTACGATACTTATGTAATACCCGGTATAGACGGGATAGCCACTTTAGGTGGGGTGCGGCAGTATGACAGCTATAATAAAGGAGTCTGTAAGCACGATGCCGCTGCTATATTTGAACGTTGCTGTGATCTTTTGCCTGCTCTGAAAAATGCGGAGATAGTAGCCCATAAAGTCGGTCTTAGGCCTCATCGTATGCCCGTGAGAGTCGAGCCTGAGATAGTCGACGGTGTGAAGGTGGTCCACTGCTACGGGCACGGCGGGTACGGGGTGATGTGCGCTCCGGGGACAGCTATAGACGCTGTCAAACACGGCTTAGACTTGTTAAGGGGTGGCGTACGAAGTAAAATATAATTATATAACAATATAGTGTAATGCAATATATTACTTTTCTCAATACAATATGTTAAATAAAATTTCTTGTTTTAATTTTGAGTTTTTATTTTTTCCTGTGTTTAAGACCAACTAAGTATTCTTTAATATTTAAAGTTTTCATGTAGATTGTCATTTATGTTTTATAGGAAAACGCTTTTGAAATTCTCCAATATTATCAATGTTTGATCTCACGGGCATTCTATCACGATTCAATCGTGTTTTCAATTGACCTGAATTCTCATAAATATATTTTTATTAATCTATGAGATATTAAAATAGAGCCCAAAAAGAAAATGTTCAGGGGCTTTTGGTTTGGTTTAATCAATTATTTAGTGTACATCTAGGTCAGGTATTCCCCTATGGGAATATGTGAATATCGGTATTAATTAATGATGCAGTAAATATTAAAAAATATTTTCTACAGATTTAAATTTTAATAACATACCAATTGTACTGATCAGTGTTTAGATTATAACCTAACGTTATATTATTATAGTTACGAGTTCAAATTTCAGTTGAATTATTTTATTAAGGACAAAAGAATAATGACTTCAATGAAGTATCATTAGTCTCACCTCACAAAATTCAGGAGTAAATAATATCTTTTACTATTTTCCTGTAAAAAATATGTTTATTTTGTATTCTACTCCACAAGTATATGTATGGTTGAGGCTGTGGAGTGTGTGTGTGTGTGTGTATTGTTTTATTTGAAGTCTTCGTGTAAAAGTTGGAGAGATTCCAATGGCTAAGATAAAGTTTGAGGTTTAAATTGGCCTTAATTTTAAATCAGTAGGCATATCCTAAGTGACTACATACGATTCATAAAACACGTTAAAAAAATCTACAAGAGTTGCTTAAAATGAAGCGATCGATGAAAACATATTTTTTTAAAATTTCAATTAGTATGATTGAAAAGTGCCATCGTGACTCTCTCGGGAATTGTATGTATGTACATACATCATACATTTTATGAAATGAGTTTACAGTGTTCTATTGAAATATTCACATTTTCTTTGAGCAGTCGGTTAAAGGCATTTAGCTCGAAACGATATTTGTAGGTGATGACCAGGGCATCACCCTCGTGATATCCATTCATCACTCAAATTATGAAATATATTAAAATATAGCATTCCATATTATTAGGACATAATAAATCGTGACCCTAGTCGCCATATGGACGGCTTTACCATCACAGCAACTCAAAACAGCTCAATTGAATAAATCCAGAAATGACTTGAAAAGTCATGTCATGTTAAATAGCTCAAACAATAGGAACTCAACACCGCGTTTTGTCCTGTTACCGGAGCGAGGAAATGAAACTGATTGATTTACCCGAGAGGAAATCGAACCGCCACATTAAATGTATACAGCCTCAAGATATAATTAATAAGAGGAAATACAAAGAAAATACACAATTTCACTTGAGAGTTAAAGTTTTAATATCAAACATCTGAAAGTCAGTAACTCTTACCTCACGCTTCGAACAATCTTACTTGAAAAAGTAATTTATCTTTCTTAGTAGAATTTGCTGAAAACTGCTAAGATAAGTATATTGTGTATTGACTATTATACATCTATTTTCTCAGTTCAACTTGAAGTTTTTTTTCCTCAAGATGTATTCCGCACACTGCAGGGTAGGCAGAGGGAATCCAGTATTAAGATACTCCGTTCTCCATTTTCCGCCGAATTCTGGAGGCCACTCTACACACACTGCCTCCAGAAAATGGCGGAAAGTGCGAAACGGAAGTGTCTTAATGGGAACGGAATGTTTTAAAACTAGGTTCCCAGTTTCCCTCTACCTTGTCATGAGCGGGATACAGTATGAAGCTAAGCAAAAAAATTCAGTCAGTAAAATTACAGTCAACATATTTACGTAACATACGACTTTTCTTTTGTTAATATTTCATATAAATAAAATGAGCTACAATTAATTTTCTTTCATAAAACCCATTTATAATTAGTATCTGTACGGGAGTAGGTACAGGAGGATCTAAGCCTCGCCTCATTATCGCGTGAGGGATGGACGTACATGACTCTACACTCTGAACGGGGATGAAGTTTTTGCATAAATAATTATCATATTTTTCATCGTCATTTAGCCGCTACAGTTATGCTGTTGAGCGTCTGACTGTGGACAACTTTCGTGGATTCTATTCTTACTTAAGAAAGCGGCTTGTACTTTAAATATCTACATTATTTTTCATTTTCTCAAGTGGGATTCGAATCCATAACCTGTCTTCCTCCTCCAACTACTCTGCTGCATGCGGGATGCAGCGTAAAAATGAAAAAAAAAAACAATAAAGGCTTGAACACACGACACGGCAGGTGCATAAGTGTGTCGTCTTGTGGGGTCGATTCCCACTCGGGAGAATTAGTTATTATTTCTTAATATTTTCATTTCTTCGCACTGGTAACAAGGTAAAGAGCGTTGAGTTATGCCATTCAACACCCAATGCTCCAAAATTCGAAGGAACGTGAAAACAAAAGCTTCTTAGAATAAACATTAATGTAATATATCTACTGCGTTTTGGAACAGACAGACTGACAAAACGAAAAAGTTGAATTGAAGGAATATTACGACTTAAAGCAATATTCTCATACTTGTAAGACGAGTTTAAGCCAGCGTTGTAACGAGGGACTGTAGAATGGGATTACTTTATATGTACATACATACATATCTATATATGAATGTATATTCTTCAAATATTATTTAAAAGTAAACGTGATGATTGTGGATTCGACTCTTAATAAAATAAATGATTATCATTTTTTTATTAAACGCAGTGTTGACTTTTGACACGCATTGCCTCGAATTTCGGAGAAGGAAGGCAAAAGTAAAAAAAAGATTAATGGAATAAAGGACATTTTGAAATAACTCGTTTTAAATATTAAAGTACTAAAACAAACGCAAACAAACAAAAGAATAAACGAACGCTAATAAATCTAAAAGATTTTTTATAAAAATATACCAAATTACACGATAAATACGTTGTTTTATTATTTCCTTAGTTTCTTTTGTTTTCGTGTTTTGTTTTATCTACAATTTACTTTAAGCTGTGAAGATTGTGGCTTCATTTTTTTACTTTGAACGAAAGAAAGATTTTTTTTGTTTGTTTTTAAAATAATTAGGAGTCGAACTGACAACTGTCACATTTACACTAACGCTGACCCGCTGCGCCACGACGACGCCTGTACATTAGAAAGAAATAGTACAAATTAATTTTAATAAAAAAATTAGTACTTTAAAAGTAAATTGTATTATATTTATAAAGTACTAGTGGACCCGGACGCGGCTACGCCTGCTTGAACTATAAGAATATTTTCGCGTAGGTCATACTATGCCGCCCGTAGGCTAGGTCAGTTCGAATCAGTGACATCTCCTTAATTATTTATTAGAATGTTATACAGTAAACTATAATTTCAATCTAGATAAAATGTTAATAGTGACTATTATATTTATTTTCATAAGGATGAATATCAAAATTTCGCGGTAACGGATGCGTAGCGACGCGACGGTTGTTATTAACATGGCAGAATAAATAGCATGTCAAATTAGAATGTACTTTAAAATATATTAGTATATATGTGTAATGTAATGTTACATAGCCTATAGCACTTCTGAAGAATGCAGCTTTCATACAAAACAAAAACAATGAAAATCGGACCAGTAGATCCAGAGATCTTAGCGTTCAAACAAACAAACAAACAAACAAACAAACAAACAAACAAACTCTTCCGCTTTATTATATTTTAGATTAGATGTATGTCTTCTGTATTAGTGGCATAGTGTGGAAAAGGGCTACTTTCAAATCTTACTGTAAATAGGATGTTTGTGGGTTCGATTCACACTCGGGGGTTGAATTAAATTCTTTGCCCCACTCTTGTAATAAGGCACAGCGTGGTTCTCTTTACCTTCTCTGTTTTATGGAAATGAATGTGAAGCTAAAATTAGAATAATAACTTTGCATAAATTAAGATTGACGAAAAATAGACTAACAGAGATAGTTTTATAGGCACTGACAGACAAACTAAATTTATTACCTACTCAAAACAATTTCAGCAAGATTCTTCTAAATCACCAACTAAACTTTCTGCTAAGTTACAAACAGTTTGTCCTTGTTTCTTTGTTTTACCTCAGGACGACATATTCTGTGTCTGACAAGTGGCAGAAAAAGTTTCACCAACATTAATTTATATGTTGAGATTGACAGCCACAGATGGAGGATTGACTTGACAAATATATTCGACTAAACGTTAAATCTTCTTTGTTTCGGTTTACTCTGACAGAAGAGTTCTGAATGTATAGAATATATTTTTTATTTTTCATTATCTATACATTACATATATGTATGTAAATAAATAATATTGAATGCCTGTGATTTTAAAATAATCGTAGTTTCCAAGTGCATGGTTATTTACGATATACCAGAACACAAACAAAAGATTTTAATTAAAGATTAAAATTTTCGTCTGTCTGTTTGTCCGGACCAGCTGCACCGATTAATATGGGACTAACATTGAAACATAGAGCGGGCTGTGGAGCAACGTAAAGGCTATTTTTATATCGAAATTTATATTTAATATTTTCATTTTCTTGTTTCTTGCGGCGTCAAGTTTCTTATCAATAGGTTCCTTGGTTCCCTCCGCGTTCCCTTCTTTGTGCGGAATGCAGATAAAAAATAGTTATATTAGCCAAAACAAAGTTTCATATCGAAACCAATCCAACAACCAGTATATTTTAGTACCAGAGACCAATACCTTTTGAGAACGGAGTGTTCTTCGATAAAACTCTCGCCTACTTTCGATAGCGATATGAAGCCCGCAGGGGCCCTTCACAACTACCGTGACCCTTTTACCCTAATACAGCTGAACTAGGGAACATTGGTACGTATTGAATGTGTGCTGTGTTTTTCGTTCTCTTTCAAATAATACGATTTTGTCGTTGTTTTCTGTAGCGAAAAAACATACAAAGATTGTACATCCAAATTCTTCTGAGGGTATATTTTTCAGCTTCACTGTTATATCAGCTAAGACCCTATGCATCACCCAATTTTCAAGAATATACGTGTATAGCGATTGAACGCAGCGGTTTGTCTTTTTACCAGAGCGAGGAAATGGAAATAAGTAATTCCCCGAGTGGGAATCTAATCCGTAACTTTGACACTAATAACAATCTAAAATAGGGAACATTGTTATGTATTGAATATATGCTGTATTTTTTTTTCATCATTTTAATAACATGATTTTGTTAACGTTACTCTTATTATAACACTCGCTGCTTAGCGCGGCACTTTGTGTTCTTATCACATAGAGGTAATGGAATTAGTTTGTCTAGATAATGAAATTCATTTGTTGATTTCTGTGGAGTCAAACCTATACCTCTCACCTTCACAGTCAGCCACTGTGCCCCCGCGCCACTATTTTTTTTTAACGTTTGATATAAATTTTGGGGTGTTTGATGAAAATGCCTTTGAAGTTGCTCGCAGTGGAAAATCAACAAGCGTCCAGAGTTCACTCGAACACGTTTCAATTGCGTCATCGAGGTGCAGCGGCGAGTTGCTGGTTTTACCAATTGTGTGTGGTCAGGCAAGGCAGGTAGTGAGTTCAAATTAATATATTTACGGGCATACTTATGTGTTAGTATCTATCTGCAGAATGTGCCAAACCAAAGCTAAACTACATTAAATTATTTTAATGTTTTTAAAGTGTTATTTCACACTTGGGTAAGGAAAATATTTTTTAGAAAATGGCGTGGTGGGATTTGGGGGGATGTTCCCCTACTTTCCCGTTTCATGTTAAATAGGAAACTTAAGCTTAAACTTATACGATTTCGTGTACAGTTCATAATTGATATTAATATCTGTTAAGTTACAAAGTTTGACCGAACTATCTTATTTTTTGCAATTTTCAATTTTTTTTAATAAATTTAAATTTAAAACTGTGGTTCAAATGAGCTGAGAGAAATTGGCAACCTCAAGACCTCTCGCTGTGATGAGGTCGCTGTCTTCATTAGCGAGAGTGGAGGACTGGAATATCGTGATGTTCTATCATTTGAACAAGATGCTCTTAGATTTTAAAGTAGAAATTTACACTTTTCCCCGCAATGCAGGGTGCCCACTGTTAAAATACTCCGTTGCTGATTTTCTTCTCAATTTTCGAGACATTCACATTGGTTTTTTTTTCATGTTCATTTGTCACGACAGACGGAGCCTTTATAACAGTCCATTCCCATTAAGACACTTCCGTTTCCCACGCTGAATACTGAAGCAATTGTGTGTTAAGTGGTGGCACTCAACGCCGCGCTCTGCTTTGTTACTAGAACCAAGAAATGTAAAATAATAAATAATATTAAATAAATATTTCATTTCCACGAGTGGGAATCGAATCCACAAAAATCTTTTACATATTTGATCTTCAATATTACCCAACTACAGTCCTATAACAGACTAAACTTCTAAATCAGCGTGCGGTTGGCCGAAGTCCAGTAATATTGTTAAAACTTCATTTAAACTCAATTTAAATATTGATTTAACGTTTCAAAATATAAAGTTATTATCATTTTAAGTGAATCCAGTGATTGCCAAAGAACGAATTAGAACAAAGTAATTAGAAGGCTTGTTTGAGATGTTATGTTTGCATCAGGATTCATTAAGTCTTGTTTGATTAGGTTTATTTGTTGAATTTTAATTAAATGCAGTTTAATTTATGATAATAGTCATACGACTATGAAGGCGAAAGTAGTGGGTACGATTTCCAGTCGGGGAACGAATTTTATCGCCCTGGTTACAAGACATTGCGCGCCGTTGAGTTACGCCACTTAACACGTCATGCCTCGATAACTGGCCGGAAAGTAGGGAACGAAGTATAGTAACACTAAGCTCACAGGTTCCCTCAGACTACTCCACTGTGTGCGGGATACGGCGCGAAGCTTAAAATAAGGTCGGTTAAAAAGGTGTTTTTCGGTATGCTTGTAGAAATAAGTGTAGTGAGTTAAATGTAAATGATAGTTATTTTAACATCTCAAATACAAAATTTTACTAAAATAAATAAATAGTGTTCAAGATGTTTCTTCTTCAAAAATATGAAAATTATAAGGATTTTATCAACGCAATCCCAAGAGACTTGTAAATTTCGAAACAAAATAACTAAAAATAGTTAGAACAGTAACATATTACATCTAGTTCGTCTGCAACAAGATCAAAGAGCCGACCCAAGCCGGTAATTTAAGGGTTTCCCGAATATCGGATACGGATCGAGTGTTAGTGAAGGGTCTGTCGATGTGCTCTAAGGGGATCTCTCCATTGGGATTTAGCCTTCATATGATATAAATGAACATATGTTTTGTAATAAGTTTGACTATAATTTTTTTTCACGTGTTGGATGCTGTATTGTAGGTAACTGTACAAAAAAATAATCTTTCTTAAAGATATTCCTTCTTTCTAGAAAAAGTTTAGAATAGAATACTTCACATTAAAAAGGTAAAAATGAAAGGTTTAAGAGTGGGACGAATTTACACCCTACTTCGTTTAATCTGATCAGGAATAAATATGATCTTGAAACTTTTTAACCGGATTAGTCGTGGTCATGGGAAGACTACGGCAGCATCTGTCTGTCGGCTGACGAAGAAAATTCATACTTAATTTTTTGAACGTCAAATTATTTAATACCAGTTCATCAAACTAACAGCTTCCGTACCTAAGCGGTACCTTTTTAAAATCGATTAATTATTTAGAAATCTATATTTATTAAGTAGTAACAATGATACCTTCGAAGAAGACTAAAAAAAAATTAAATAGACCAAAAAAAATGTAGCCAGATATAAGACATCAGCGTTATTGGCGTCGTTCTACCAGTGGGAGGTTAGTTTTAGAATGTAACCAAACGTTAAGCATTCAAAGGACGTGTGAGATCAAAGAGATTCACGTTCTGCAAATCGTGACGGCCTCGACCAAATACACCTTGTGACGATGCTGATTTACAGTGAGGTGTTCTAATCGATTACGAACATTTGGACCACACCTACTTACTTATATAATGTGTTTTTTTAGCTTCAGGTAGGGTAGCAGGATAGGCAGAGAGAGTCTAGTGTTGAGACACTCCGCTCTCCATTTTCCGACGAATTCTGGAGACATTGCGTGTTGAGTGGCAAATCTCAACGCCGCCCTGTGCCTCGCCACCAGAGCGAAGAAATAAGAATGTTAAATATTTCATTTCCTCTAGTGGGAATCGAACCTGTAATATGTTTACAGCCACACCATGCTTATGCCCCAGTGCCACGACTGGCCTCAGGTCTTAATAATATATGTATGTATTTCTAGTAATTGAGAATTTTGGTAGAAATATAATGCGTAGATCTACAAACATCTAGAGTTAAGCTTTATTGAAAGTAAACATGTCTTGTTTGTTGGACGTTAAGTTTTCTATTATAAATAGTTTTTTAGTATATTAAGTACTATCGGCTAAGCGCAATTGGCGTATAATTTTATTAAAATTATTTTTATTTTTTGTGTTTTTTGGCTTTGCCCACCCACATTCATTAACACTACTTAATTAATATGGTATCGTATCGTATCGGATCCAAGGTAGTGCGGGCTGGGAGTACTCAACTATGCGAGGCACTTCCCTCCCGTCGAGAGTCTCTGGGTAGCTGACAGGGTAATCTTGATGCACTCCGATCTTGACTTACTGAATGGAAATTCACGTCTTGAAATATATGAAAAATGCTCTGTATGTAAAAGGGGATATTTAAAAATTCTATTTACTTATATATACTAATTTAAACTTATTAAACTCATATGAACACTAGGTTCCCTTTGCTTATATTCGGGAATATTTAGCCAATTCGGCGTGAACCTAAAAAAAAAGAAAGTAACACAAAGTTTAGAAATCAACACAATCAATGTAAATCTTATATGAAGAAGTCTGTGCACGACGAGTAACAATGTTACAAGTCAAGTAGTCAGTCATCCTCTTCGACTTCTTTCTAATGAACGCGACACTCACTAATTACCGCCTCCGGTAGCTCATAGAAGGCTGTGGGATCGTTAAGGTGTATTGATGGTGAAGAAACAGTATGTCGTTGCCTTAATTAAGATTTTCATTCAGGATTTTTCAAAACATTTCTTCAATAATATGAAAAGATATTTTTTGAACTTTGAGGTGGTCTTAGCGCACAAAGCATGCAATTACCAACTAGAATTCCTCGGAAAGTGGAGAACGGATGGTCTTAAGTGTAGATTATTAGGTTCCCTCTGCCTACCCTGCTATGTGCGGGACACAATGTAAAGCTAAAAAAATATAATATAGACCAGATATTAATGTTAAAAATATAAATATCTCTATACAAACAACACAATAAACATATCGCCTATTATATCAACAATATTCTTTTATCAAAACAAAATCTCAGGGTTAATAACTAGGACTATATAGGGCAATATAGCTTACGATATTGGTTATAAGTTGTACTTATTACTGAAAGATTTCAATAACACAGTAAAATAAATAAAATGTGTTATTATATTATTATATTTATATTATTACTAGTGGACCCCGCCGCGGCTACGCCCGCTTGAACTATACGAATATTTATTAAATTATTTTCAGTTTACAATAGAGAGATGCGTTAAGCAAGCTCATTTTGGGTGACGTTTTCTAACAACAAACTTTGTAAATTAATAAGTATTTTAATATATTGGTATATATCGATAATATACAAATATGAGGAAAAAAAGTATCCTATGTTCATCCCGAGACCCTCTAGTATCTCTATATGAGTATTTTATCACATTTAAATTAGCGGTTTGGCCCTGATTGCGTAAAAGACAGACAGACAGACAGAGTTACTTTCGATAATATAGGTATGGATTTATATTGTTTAGAGGCCACTTGTAGCGCAGAGGCATAAACGTGCGATTGACGTTGCGAGGCGACGGTTGTTGGCTTCGATTTCAATTCGGGGGATTGCAAAACGCGGTGATGAGGGTAGCCACTCAACACGCAATGTCTCAAGAATTCGAGTGCCTTAATAGTAGATTCTCAGATTCCTTTGCCAGGGACTACGTGCGAGATTACAGCTTCAATTTAAAAAAGGTATCTTGTTTTGACATCTAACTTCCTAGAAACACTATATTATATTCTATAAAATTATTGGAGAGTAAAACAGTTATCTATATATATAAAATCGAAAGGTCACTCACTCATCACGAAATCTCAGAAATTACATGTGCTAGGAGTCTCAAATTTTGCATAGACGTCACTAGGACGTAGTCATGGAGACAGAAATTAATAATAACATAGTTCACGCGGGTGAAACCGCGAGCGGGCCGCTAGTTTAATATAAAAATATTTACTGGAACATAATATGTAAGGCAAATAAAGCACTTTAGTATAGCGTGTTTGGTTAGGACTGCCCTGTGGCTTTGTGTTTTTAGTGACTACTATTCACCCTTTTCTGTATACTCGTATATATAATGAGCATATAATTTAAGCATTTTATTATGATTATCAAAATCTAAATTAAATTTCAAGGCCCAGTGGCACACTGTCTTACTGAAAACGTGACGGTCGTGGATTCGATTCCCATCCGGGGAAATTAAACTTTTTGAAAATTGGGCGGAGGTAAACAGCTTGCGTCGATATGACATATTCCAGATTGTTTAACACAAAAAAATGCTAAAATTTATGTAAGTTTATTCATAGAATACATTAATTTCCAAAGTGTAAACGCGTTCCGAATAGAGACACTGACGCTCGGAGTGACGTGACCTAAATGCTTCCTTTAGATGATATACCTTTGAAACTGTTTCAGTGAACTTGAAAGAGATTATTTCGTAGTTACATTATTACACTTCGTTCTCTCAGTCTGTATTTGTAGTAAGTTATTTTTTTGTTTTAAAATATATTCCGCATATAGCATGGTGGCCAGAGGGAACTTGGTAACCTAGTATTAAGGCACTTCCGTTCCTCACTTTTCGCCATATTCTGGAGCTATATTTCAGAGTTTGGCTTAATTAATTAGCAGAACTTACCGCCGCGCTTTGCGTCTTTACCAGAGCGAGGTAATGAAAACATTAAATATTTAAAATCCTCCAGTGGAAATCGAACTGGAATAGTCGAACTTCGAAATTAGATCGAACTGGGTTAAGTGGTAAATACTAAGAGGTGAGTTTAATTTTATTTGAAAAAATAAATGCAGCATTAAATTTCGCGATGTTTCACATTAGGCTTTACATATATGCCCACCCCTAAGCAGGGACAAATCTATAAGTATACACCCAATAGAAGAAAAAAATATATAATATAATAAGTAAAATGATAACAAATATATACTTACTATCATATAGTATTATATTGTGTCAAAAGCTCTATCTTAAGCCTTAATCCGCCGTAAGAACAAAGACTTCAAAGACCAGTCAACTTAGTACACATGAACGTAATCCTTGAATGAATAAATAATTCAGTATAATTGTGAACTTTAAGCTTTGTTACTCAAAATCTTACTAGTATTACCAGTCTAAATTAGTAATAGTCAATTACATATTAAACATAATAGGTAATAAACTAGGGGCTTCTGCGCGGCTTCGCCTGCTTGAATGATACAAATATTTATGATATTTTATTCTTTAACTACATTTGGGGAAAATTTATAGACAATGTTTCTTCCATTTTATCGGTTCTTCTCGCGTAAATCCGATGCCGTGAACGTCACTTTCAAACTGGTTTAGCTATTCTGGTGATTGGCCGGAGCCAATCGGGGTTGCATCTGGAGCAGAT
>HE670723.1:0-33712 GCA_000313835.2 Heliconius melpomene melpomene | reverse complement strand
CTCCATAACTTCTCCTGAAAGGGTTTTATTAAAATATTTTTTGTTAATTTTTCAAAAGGTTCATTGTTGTTTTATAAATACAATTGGAGGCGACAGGTGGCGTTGCAGTCGACGTGTACTATACCAGGTCAGCTAAACTATAAGAAATATAGTTCTGTCGACAAAATAATTATACATTTGCCAAACCCATTAAAATTTTCCTCTAAAATTTGTATATAATATCCAACTACCCGTAAGCTGTAATTTACATATCTCTATATCATGTAAACTGATGTAATTGTTCGATAGCTCGTAACCTAAAATTATCGTATTATAGATGTTAGTAACTGATAGATATCAATTTATAAATTCCTTTAAACAATTCTTACCACGTGTAACGCGGTTAAACCAATGTTTTGAATTCGGGCGTAATTGCGCTTGGAGTGTCTTAACACTAGATTTCCTCTTCTATGCGAAGGAAAGCTTTAAAATGCAGTAATCGTTATAGAATAGAACCCCACTTTTCGAGATATTGAACTCCACATAGTAATATTAATGGTACTAGTTGCATATAATAAATAACACTGCCGTCAGAAAAAAATATTTCGTTAAAAAACCTTAGTCTTTTCTTATACACTGAATGCTAAGCTTGGTTCAAAGGGCAGGTGAGAGAATTGATTATCTCTCAAACGAAGCTTCAAAGGTTTTTGCAATCGCTTTGTGGGATTTCAAATTATTTTCGTTATATGTATCTCACTATTAAAGCGTTGAAAATATCCAAAAAATATTTCTGGTGAATTGGTGAATATAATATTGTATTTAAATCTGTTGTTCTCAATTAAATGGGAACGGAGTGAAAACGGAAACGGAAAAATACCAGTGCCGAATATTGTTAGCTTTTTTGATAATATTTTAAAATTAATAAAAGTCGTCGTCGTGTAGAGACTATTGGGACAGTATTTAACTGAACCTTTCAGTTGTGGGTTTGAATCCCACTCGGGGGGATAAATTGTTTTTATTTTCTCGTTCTGGTATCGTGGCGATGCGCGGCTTTTAGTTTTATAGACTCGAAGTTTCAAAAACTTGGCAGTACTTGGGTTACGTAAAACTTCCCTTAAAGGTTCCCTTTGCGTACTCTGCTAAATACGGAATATAATTCGAAAACTGGGCATGAAATAAGGAAAAAACATAACTTACAATTGATAAAGCCATTTCTAAATAAATAGATATAGTTATTTCAACAATGCCGACCCTAATTGATTTAGAATATTATTAAATCATCAACGCTGTTGTATGGACATTTGGGCTTCCAATGAAAATTTTATGTAGTTATATAAATTGATTGGTATGCGCTCGGAGCCTGGAAAAGTTAAATAATTTGCGGTTTACCTAGCACGGTTATAGATGATTATTATTAATGTTATTTTGTGATAGTTAGTGGGGTCGTTATTTTAGAATATGGGAATAGAGAAATTTATTTAAACTGATAGAAAATATTTAAAGAGGGGCACTAGCATGCCCCGAGTGGGAATCGAATCCACAATCAAAAACGACTACCTCAAACATTTTACGAAATTTATATCACTAATACCTTCATGGCACAGTGGTGCAAGCGTGTCTCTGTAAGCTGCGACGATTGTGAGTTCCATTACCACTCGGGGAAACGAATAATTATTTTTATTTCTTTAAGCTGGACACAAAGTAAAGTGTAATGTTGAATTCCACCACTCAACAAGCAATGCCCCGAAAATTCCTTGGAAAGTTGGGAACGGAGTATCTCAACACTAGGTCTCTTGTATCTTGCTATATGCGGGATTATAATAAAAAAAACTCATAATAAAACAAAAAGAAAAGGCAAAAGGTCAACACTATTATGTAAATATTTAGTTATAGTTTCGGCCCGAATTTAATAGCGGCTTGTTTAGACACCGTTCAATATTCTACTATGTAACGCTTCAGCTGTCACAGAGCACGGGTGTATCGTGGAGGTCAATTTAACTGGAAAATTAGAATTTTGGTTCAAAATAATTTGCTATTAACTAAATGTGGGAGAACTAAGAACTCGACAGGGTTTTCATTTTCCTAATTTAATTTTAAACTTCGTTTAAGTATCAGTAACTTTCGAAAGATCTTACAGTCGATTGATGGACTTGAGTGACTCTCGACTTTGCTCAATATTGGATATTATTCATTAAACTTATTTATAATTTAAATAAAATTGAATAAATTATCATCGTGGAAATGTATTTTATTAATATTTTGAACTTAGTGTAGGGGACTGCACAGTATGTAATGTTACTTAAAACAAACATTTGTGAGGATGCAAAAAAGAATATTTTCTAAAGCGCAGTTGTGAAATCATTTTTAGTTATTGTTTCGTGACGTACGAATACTTAATTTAATATGTACTATAAATCAGTAGAATATTAAGCTTTTGATTATTTCTATAGCTTCACGCTGTATCCCGCACAAGAAGGGAAGACAGTAAGCCATCTTTGCAGAAATGAACCCCTTCATTATAGAAGTCCTAGTCCACCAAACCACGAGGGTGTTAATTGAAAATCTATTAACATTCGTTTGAAGTCCATCAGAGTGTAATTATCTTTGTAAATTTATGTACGCACCTACAGAGCACTGTCGGTTAACTTTCACTCAAAGGCATAAAGGTATTCGTGACTTTATATTCATAAAGAATAAATTATTGATTTTTATTTTCCTCAAGACTTTCATGTTTAATTGGTTTCAATTTATAAATATAAGGTATTTTTTAAATGGTGTTATATTATTTAATTTCTTGTAACAAAAAAATCACGTTGAATTTACTTTTTTATCTTCACACTGTATCTCGAACATGTCAGAGTAGTTAGTGACAACTTAGGAACATAGTGTTAAAACACTCCGTTCCCCATTTTCCGCCGAATTCTGGAGTTATTGCGTATTAAATGGTGGATCCCATAATAAATGTAACTTAATGCTAGTTTTAACGATGATTAAGAATAGCGCACTAACCAAAGCTATCATTTACTGTAGTTAGCTTCGCTTCGCTTTGATTAATTGTATTTACTTAAGCTCGTAAGCTTTATTTGACATGGAAACTTGATAGACGTCACGATTTACACCGAACTGGAATACGTTACTCTAGGTACGAGTATATTGTCATTTTATATTATGTGGCACAAGCGTGCGACTAGAACCGCGATAGCTGTGGGTTCGATTCCCGCCGGGGGAGTGACGTATTTGATATTGTACTGTTTTGAATACATTACGTAACGTCACACAAAGATTGTTGATTTTAACCTAGAAAGTAAAAGATTACTGCTACTAGGAAGAGTGTGTCTACAGGTGTATGTAAAAGAACACCGTCCAGAGAGAAGAAATGAAAATAACTTACACCGAAGTGGGAATCGAACTCTCAACCGACGTTTTCAGTCAGCCGCTGCGCCACTACGTATAAATATATAATACAGGTAGGCTTGCAAATCTTAGAATTACATATACCCGATGCCAGATGTCGTCGTAAGTGTAAGTTCTCACGGGTCGTCAAAAACACAGTAGGGTATCCAATCTGAGTGAGGCGCGCTCTAGGAAATTTTTAGGGTAAAGAATTTTTCTTTTCATATAATATGAAATTTATATTTCGTATATGAAAGTGTTACTTTTTAGTCTTAAATATGCTATATATTCTATAGATTTATTTTCTTGTAAGTTATTTTATTTACGTTAGTTTTTTTAGCTACTTTTTGTATATAGAGAGAAAGTAAATGTTCAGAGGCGGAACTCTTGCAAGCGTTTATTTATTTTTTAATCTTTATAGGTGGGATTGGGAACGCACAAACATCGGGTTTACAGTTAGATTTCATTTCACCATGACGACCTCATATTGAAATATCATATAATTTTTTTATCCTATCCTCATATAAAACAATCATCTCAATATAACACTCATTAGATTCTGTAGGAACTCGCTCGAGATTAGCGTTTCAAAGTAAACATGTAAAAATAAAAGCTGTATTAAAAAATGATTTAGATCTCGTTACGAGCGTCGCTTGCTAGCGTCTAACCGCGCTATAATTAATATAAGCTTTCAAATGATGTAACATATCGTACGCAATTTTAAAGATTGCGAGGAAAATTATGTACAAGTATATACGTTACATTTAATAAACGTGAAGGTTGTGGGTTCGATTCCCGGTCAAAGCAAGCAGGCTTTATAAGTATAATGATTTGAATTAGTTTATTATTCTTCGCAATATAAAATGTCTCGAAAGTTGTAAGGAAAATTGGGAATATGTCTTAATACTAAGTTACTCCTAGCTAACTTAAAAAACGTGGAGCTTTCTTTTTTTCATATAAAAAAATATATATTCGTTCGTTTTAGCGGTGAACCTTTGTAATTAAAAATATGTAGCGAACATAATGTTCGAAATGGAAACCGTTACAGGTTTAAATAAACGCAAAATGGGAAAATTGTTTTTAATTTCATATAACGACTTGACTGGAACTGAGAAGGTACCTACTGATATTATAGTGCCAGAATATGTATAGGAAAAAAAGAGACTATATTCTGTGCGTCACCAGAGTGGAGAAGTGTGAATGATATTAAATATTTTGTTTCCCCGAATGGGAATCGAACTCACAACCGTCGCGCTTACAATTGCACCCTTCCCCCCATACGTCAGATCTGCCTGAGTTAAATTATTTACTGGTAACAAGAGAAAGCACAAAATGTAATTCCAAAAATAGTTTGAAAAGTGAGGAACAGAGGTGACCTAACACTAGGTTCCCTCTCTCCACCCTGCTATATACGAGATACAATGTAAATGCAAAATGTATACAGTAATACGCTTTCAGTAAAACTGTTTGTTTTCCAGAGCGCCGTCGCTCACATTATGCCCTGACAGGTTCACAAACGCCCGCCCTGTAAGTACTGAGCTGACGGATCGTTTTAATTGCATAGCGCTTAAAATGCAAATGTCGTTTTCCTTTATAATTTTTTTTTTCAGCTTTACATCCTGCATGTAGCAGACTAGACAGAGGGAGCTTAGTGTTAAAACACTCTGTTACCCTTATAAGAAAGAAATATATAAGAAAATAAAAAAAAAACAAGATAATAATGTTTAAAACTAAGTAATTTAATTGTATCATAATAAAAAGGGTTGTTTGTTCACCGCAGGGCGCACATTTCAACGTAAAAAGGTTTAATCAAGAGAATAATCGACGGTGTAGAAAAATTCAACTGCTAAATTACTAGATAGATACAAAATTGGCTTCGTTTCGCTTAAAAATTCTTCTCGAAAATGTTTTATTATTTTTAGACAGGTTTATATATCTTAGAAATTTTCTGCGTTACCGAATTATTATATCTATATTTTTACAAAGAACAAAGAATATACAATAAATATTGTATAACATGAAAGTTAAGGTCGTTGTAGCGCAGAAGCGTACGGCTTTTAATGGAACATTTGGAGTTTCGATTTCCACTCGGTGGCAATACAAAGCTCGTTTTGTTTCAACATTTAACAGTCAATGTACCGAAAATTGGGCGAAAAGTCGAGGACGGAGTGTCATAACACTAAGTTCTCTGTGTCTATCCTGCTATATGCGGGATACAGCGTGATCTTAATAAAAAATATCTAACAAATTAACAATTGATAATAAATGAACTATTGTATCGATAAATAATTAAACTTGCTTAATAGATTTATGTTTCACAATATATGTACTATAATTGATTTAGAAGTTTAAAATTAATAATTAATTTAATATTGGGTATATTATTGCGTTATTGGATATGTGAAGTTCTCTAAATAATGTTATATTAATATTGATATGTGGCGAGGCCGTCATGGCGTAGCGGCGTATCGTCACACTGTAAACGAGATGGTTGTGGGTTCGATAATAAGATAAAAAGGAGCGTTTAGTTACGCTATTCAACGTGAAATATCTTAAAAATAGGATGTGTGTGATGTGTTTTAATACTAGATGTCCACACGGTTTTACCCGCAGGGAACGCTTGTTGAGTTTCCAGGGGACTTGGGCTTTAAACAGATGTAGAAAGATGAAGAGAACAGTTTGAGAAGTTCGTATAAAGATTTTTATAATTTTTCAGGGTTAATTTAATGTTAGTAATATTTCTGGAGCAGAAGACTATTATGGGGTGGGCACGGACTATCCGGCCACCTATTCCTTCGCTTATGGGCAAAGGCAACCTAATGTTAAGATATTTCGTCCACCAATTTTCGCCAAATTGACCAAACCATTGCTCGGCAACTCACTTCGCTTCGTTTACCAGAGCAGGAAAATGAGAGTAAATCCTACTAATATTATAAATGTAAAAGTTTATGAGGAAGAATATCGATACACGTTCACGCAAATATTAGTAACTATACAGATTTTTATGAAACTTTACAGTAAGCTTATACATCAGAATAACACAGAGACTAAAATGTATGTAAAGAATTTATATAAGTTGGCTACAATGTAACAATAAGTTCACACTGACGAAGCCGCGCATGTGTTGCTAACTACTATAATCATCCCAAAAATTGGAATCGAACCCACCACGTTTACTCTTCCGCTGCGCCATGACGGCCTCTACCTATGTAATTTTACATAAAATAAACTTGTATAGCTACGAGTAGGTTTAACAAAGCCCAGTGTAATTCGTGCGGGTCGACTGACTTCATCAACTACGCGGCCCTGTGGAGGCACACTGTGAGTGTACAATGTGAACTGGGTCTGGGGGGAATACGTTTTTGATGTTATTCTATAGAAAATGTGTTAAACAATGGTGCTTGAGAGTATTATTGTACAAGTAATGGTTCCCGGTTCTATTCCCGTTCGAGGTATATTTGAAGTAAATAACTGTATATAGAGACAAATATCCTCATTGAATTTTTATAGCAGAACTTAACTCAGTGCTTTGCCTTGACAAAGAAGTAAATTAATAAAATTAATAAATATTTCTCTTCCTTCTATGGGAATAGAATCCATAAACTTTTACGTCGATAGTTGCTCCACGACTGACAGAATACAGCATGAAGTTAAAAAAATGATATACATAAATATTGAGGAAGTAAATTTCAAATATGAACTAGCTGCACGTTTCTAAGCGAGCGCTATGTGCTTGTGTATTTTCTTTAAGTATGTACCTGGTGGGGAATATTTCAGTTTCAACTGTCATGAGAGATGGCATTTTTATTTGAAAGCCAAACCAACTTGCATTTATATGATTATTTTTGTACATATTTTTAGTTGAAGATATAATAACTGAGAAAATATTTTTCCACGTGCTGGTACCTACTCAAGACTGTAATGCAAATAATTAAAATAATTCATTGCCTCGCGTGAGAATCGAATCCTCAATAGTTGCGTTTACTGTTGCGTTAATATCTTTGTAAAAATTAAAAAATATATATATATTTGTTAGCTTCACGCTATATCCCATAGAACAGAGTAGGGAACATGGGAACATAGTATTAAGACACTCCGTTCCCATTAAGTCCGTCCGTCCGTTCCGTTGAATTTTGAAGGCATTGCGTGTTAAGTGGTAGAACTCAACGACGCCCCTTAACTCGCTACCAGAGCGAGTAATATTTGTTTTCATTTCCTCGAGTGGGAATCGAACCCCAAACTGTTGTTTTTACAGACGCACGTTTCTTGCCCCTACGCCGCGACTGGCTTCTTTCTATATATGTATAGGTATTTATATATAAATAAGACATACAATAATCACTTATAACAATATTTCACCATCGCCTTATAACGTTTATAACAATGTCCTCCAAAGTCCTTTGAGCGCTTTGAGATCGAAATAGGTGAAGCCTTTGTATATTTGCTCTATATTGTTTTTGTAAACATCAAACAATTACGCCTGGTATATTATTACACTAGTATTAGATTTTATCTAAACTTCTATACAATATACTATTTACTATTCTATACTATGTCCAATATATAATTTATAATTTTTTTCATATTTCATGAAACATGTATATTCATAGGTGTATATAGAAAAATGTAAACAAAACTTGTATTAGCCGATCGCGTGGACTGTCAACATTTAGTTCGCCGCTTGAAGAACGATGGTCTATTAAACAATGCTGTTTAAGTGTTGTTTGCTGTAAAAGATTTTGTTATATTGTTACGCAAATATGAAAAATCAACAAAAAAATCAAAAGGTCAATGTAAAGTACAACTTGTAACAAACTTAAGTTTGCGTGCATTTGCACACGTTTTGTATAAAATGAAGTACAAATATAAGTTTGCAATATTTTTTTGAGTTCTGTACCTCAAAAGGTAAAAACGGAACTCTTATAGGATACAAGCTTAATAAATCCTAATATCCATACCTATATTATAAATTCGAAAGTAACTCTGTCTGTCTGTCTGTCTGTCTGTCTGTCTGTCTGTCTGTCTGTCTGTCTGTCTTTTCCGCAATCAGGGCCAAACCGCTAATTTAATTGTGATAAAATACTCATATAGATACTTGAGGGTCCCGGGATGAACATAGGATACTTTTTTTTTCTCATATTTGTAATATTTTCGTTATATACCAATATATTAAAATAATTAATTTGACAAGGAATTTATTCCGCCATGTTAATAACTATCGTCGCTACGCGTTGCTAAGCAACGGCTTGCAAAGTTTGCTGTTTTAAGAAAACGTCACCCACAGTGAGTTTGCTTAATGCATACATGGCGCGCGCCGATATAGATTTATACAAATCTCTTTATACAAATCATTAACAAAAATTAGATGATTTCTATAATTTGATATTCATCCTTATGAAAATAAATATAATAGTCACTTTTAGCATTTCATCTAGATGGAAATTATTGTTTACTGTATAACATTCTAATAAATAATTAAGATGTGACTGATTCCAAATGACCTAGCCTTCGGGCGGCATAATATGAGTATGACCGACGCGAACGGGCAGATGACTTTGATGATTTTGTAAATTTTTATAGATTTTCGAATTACTATTATTCTTTATGTAATTATTTGCTGCTTATAATTAATTTATCTCAGTTCGGTTATCTATACCGATGTTATACACTTAAAATATCGTAATTTTAATCATTTGAGATTTTATTTAATATTGTTCGCAAAAATTAATAATTATTTAATATAGAAAAATGTTTAGTACGCGCGCACAGCAAACTTTAGGTTTTTTTCTAATATTAAGAATTTCCTTTAGTTACTTTTACTTCTTTGGTTTGTTCATTTCGGTTACTCAGATATTTTTTCTAATAATAAATCTCCACTTATTATTATTTTTTAACTTATTTTAATGATTTAGGCTTATATTTTCGCGGGCGTAGCCGCGTCCGGGCCCACTAGTCAAATATAAAATAAAAATAACATAAATAAGTAACGACTATTTCAATCGCACAATGGGTAATCACGATGCTATACGACCTAGACAGCTACTCGCAAGTCTGAGCGGCGATTAAACTTTTGTAGTGCATTTCGTGCCAGGAACCATGTTCAAGTTGAGTTTTCTTTCTATGCCAATGTTAGTAGTAGAAAGCTTATATAAATATTCATATCGAGGGTTCTGTACCCCAAATTAAATAAACTAAACGATCGATTTGTTGTCCACCACCACACTTCGTCTCATCACATGAGAAAAATGACAACAAATTTAAATATAATCTTTGTACCTAGCGAGAATCGAACTCACAGCCGCCTTACCATGTTGGAGTCATAACAGATGTAGATTTCTACTTCTCGAGATATTCTCAGTGGAATTTCTCACCTTAACCTTGGAAAATAGTAATTCTAACGCTTTAGTTGATAAGCGAGTCCCGATGGATGGTTAATATAATATCAGTATTCAAGTCAGGTTCAAACTTAACCAATATCGCACTTGGCTGAGCTAATCTAATATAAGTTGTCAGTTTGTTCAGACGGTATATATTACAATTAGATGGGAACTTTCGTTCCCAGGAGAACACTGTTAGTTAGGTATTTGGCAAAAAGTCACATAGTGGTTTGAGATTTTTGTTTTGAGTTAGTGAGTTTACCTTAAGCGTAGACTGTAATTAGTAAAATGGCTGTAAATTTGTTCAGCGGCATCAGTTTGTGCTTCACATATACTCACTACTTCCTCACGTAGCACGATATGCAAAAACAATCTACTCTCTAGATACCTCGGTGTTAACATGTAAATGTTGTGGGTGCATTTGTGCTATCATTTCCACAATTATCTCAGAGAGAAGAGAGAGAAAATTCAAGAGACAGACAATGCGACTTAAACGGAATCCAGAGTATTATTAAATGAAATGGAATCAAACACAGCCGGACAAATATTAATAAATATATCCAGTAAATAATTAAATATTTAGAGAAAAAAGAACATTTTTGTGGTAGATCAGCATATTACCTGAAACAAATAAAGCTAAGGTTATTATATAATTTTGTTTCAACTTCACGCTGTATCCCGCACACAGCAGAGTAGGCAGAGGGAACATAGTGTTCAGACCCTCCGCTTTCCACTTTCCGCCGAATTCTGGAGGCATTACGTGTGGAGTGGCGGAACTCTCGCCGCGCTTTGCCTCGGCACCAGAGCGAAGAAATAAAAATATACATTTAAATAAATATTTAATTTCTGTGGGATCGAACTCACACTAAGTTGCGTTTATAATGCCACTTTGTGCTCCTATGCCACGACAGGCCTTAAATTATTTATTAAAACAATATTTATAATGGCCATTGTATAAAAGACAGACAAAAAAGGATCTCAAATCAATCACTTCCACTACATTGGGTCTAGTTGAAACAATAAGATCAATCACCAGCCGATAACCCGAGCTTTGATAGCTGACACCATCCAATAAATAATTTACACTAATATTTCAACAATATATTTATATTTCGTTATATTTTAAAGTAACAGATTGAGTGAGTTAATAGGCTAGTCGAGGAAATAAGTTATTAAATATTTTTTTTTACGTTCTGGTAAAGATGCAAAGTGCGGAGTTGAGTTCCACCGCTCAACACACAATACCTCTAGAAATCGGCGGAAAGTGAGAAACGGAAGTATTTTAATGTTAGGTTCCCAGGGTTAACAGTAGATGCCTACCCTGCTGTGTACGGGATACAGGGGTGACGTTAAAAAAAAACTTCGCTAAATTTTAGAGACAAATGATATACTTAAGATATAATTACATGAAGCTTCTAGCTTACACGAACTAGAATGTGTCATGTTCATTTTAAACTTTTAGACAATCGATTTAGACACGACGCGGACGTTCCAAGCGCTTTGCACAATGCAATGTTAAGTACATATTTAATTTACTTATTTTGGTAACAAGACAAGGAGCGGCGTTGGGTTCCACCAAATGTTTTGAAAATTCATCAGGTGCACAGAGAATGGAGTGCCTTGAGACTAAGACTAAGTTTGCTCTATTTACTATACCATGTGCAGGATTCATCGTGAAACAAGAAAAATATATGAAAAAAGAAGAAAACGGAGAATTATTCCGTAGTACTTATAAAATAAAAATAAAAAAAACCATAGATATATACCATCTTCATAAAAGCTTTATCGAAATGTAAATGAAAAATCTATTTGAAAGGAAACGTCCAGTAATGAAGCGCGATAGAAAATTACCATTGGAAATGAGCCCACGCTGCCATCATTACTATTTGTATTAACGTTATAGGTATTATATTTCTTAATAAGTTAGAACGGTTAAGTTGTTATTCACGCTAAAGCTCTATCGTGAAACCTTCACGCCGTATCCCGCAAATGTAATATGTATGTAGGCTGAGGGAACCTACAGTTAACACTCACCGTCTGCCAGTTTGTCGTCTGTTGAGTGGCGGAGTTAAAATATATCCATGTACTCAGTCGAACTCAAACTTGAGAGCGGTTTATAAATGCAGGCCATAGATAATAATTTATGAATGACGGCTTCTTAAGATCGATTTCTGAGTTGAGAGCGAATTCTAAAATTCGAATCTACTGTTACCGTGACATACGAGTACACAGTAAACTGCGCCACAACGGTGTTGAACTACGTACGTATATTGCTATTTCCCACCGCCCAGTAATGGACGGTGATGATTGATGAGTTGATAGTACCTTCGAGAACATCAATCAATTATTTTAATACCGCGGATTTGTTATCGCTATAAACAAACTGTTTTAAAATAAACATGGTTTGTGTTTTAAATTTTGATATAATTATTTATGATACAATATTTATTTAAATTTCAAGTCAAATATAATAAAATTGAAGTGTCCGTCATTCATACGATAATAAAAAAAAAAACAATTTTCAAATATTTTCCCGACTGTCTGTCTTTCTGTTTGTCCGGGCTAACGGTTTTCTATTAAAAATATTTTGCGAGGAAATATATAAAAATGCCAAAAAAATTAAATAACAATTTATTTAACGTACTATCTTAAAAACATTTAAATAATAATAAATAATAGTGAAAACGGGCGAAGTCGCGAGCGGTCCGCTATTGACAGAATGAGAAAAGTAAATAACTGAAATATACCTATCCAATTGAAAAGCACATTCCAAAAATACAAATAGCAATATATATACACATCTTCAACGTTGTCGCGTAATAAAGGTAAAAAGATATCGTCCTTATCTTTCTTTACCTCGAGTCGTCTATAAGTCACGTACCAGTACAATTTGTATGGCCCGCGTTGGGCTGTGAAGGGAACTTATTTATTTACTTGTTATTTTTTAAGTCGTAGGTAGAGACGGCGCTTGGGGAGATATTTCAAGTTGTACTTTAAATTTATTACTTTCGATAATGATGCTGAAAAGATCTTCTGGCACAAGGATGAAACTAAACGCGACGGTTGTGGATGAGTTCTGGGACTTTTGGTAACGGGGCAAAGAATAGCGTTTAGTTCCACCATTCAACATGCGATGCCTCAAGAATTTGGTGAAAAGTGGGGGCGAAAGTGTCTTTATTGCTATAAATACTTTCGACACAATCGAGTGTCTTAATATTAGGTCCCTAGGTTCCCTCTGCGTCCCTTCGATTTTCGTGATTATTACACATTTAAAGATCAAATTTAAAATTAAATCGAGTTAACCGGGATTGTGTGTGCTTAATTTTTAATATCTCTGATATTAAAAATTAAGCAAATTCAATATCAGACGCATAGAGTTCAAGCTAAATAAGTTCCTTTTCCTTGTTGGCTTTGTTTCGTCAACAGGGCGAAATAATTAAAATATTAAATATATCACATTCACATAAATGGGAATCGAACCCATAACCGTCTCGTTTATAGTCGCATCCCTTCGCCACGTCAGCCTCCTACCGATTCTATTAATTTATATTTGATTTTTTAAAAAAAGAAAAGAATATATAAAATTATAATTATTTTACAGACCTGCTAAAGTATCATGAGCTTTTTGAAAAGCTACCTAAGTTGTTTAAAGTTTGTGTTCAGATAATTAATTTAGTAGTTCTAACGAAACTTTCATCAGCAATTAGTCCTAACAGCGAGTCCATAGCTTGTTAAACAATACCTTTGGGAAAAACACAAAATTTTAAAGTAATTATGAGTTTCTGAAATCTATCTCTAATTGATCTATCTCTACACTCTATACAACTCTATACTTTTTAATGTCTGTAATTCGAGAAGAATGTGGAGAATGAAATGTTCTGATACTGGTTCTTTTTGCCTACATTACAACTATGGATAACATAAAAAAAATAGCTTCCCGTTTTAACCAGTATTCCAGAGTGGGTAGAGGGAACCTAGGAGGGATAACCAGTGTCAAGACATTCCGCTCCCCACTTGTGAGGCCGTGCTTTGCATCGACACCAGAGCGAAGAAATGAAAATATTAAATATTTCATTCTCTCAAGGGATCCTCCTACATAATGCTGTCATCCACAAAAACCACTAACAATTTTATCATTAAATCACGATTTAGTTATATCAAGCGTCATGATTACCAAAAAGTTAATTAAGTTTCGTTAATTGCTTCAACCGTTAACGAATGTTTGTAGGTAATTGCTCTGAAACGTTAAGAACTCCTTTAATTAAATCGAAAATGACTTACGACTGTTTAAGAGGGCGATGAGGTAATCAGCCATATTTGCAAAGAAATGAGGGAGGAAAGGAAATTTTGCAAGAAATGACCTTGCGGCTTCGTCTCTATTGTCAAATGGAAATAACTCTAGATCCTTAGACGTTGGCGTAGAGTTGGCTCGTTGTTTGTTTTTTTATCGCAAATATTCCGACAACAATGCTTTGGAATTACACAATCCAATTCCATCTACCCCATTTTACCATGGAACCTTTAGGAATACAGCTTCACGCCATCCATACATGGTGGAAATTCCGGATTGTACAGAAGAAACACTTTAAGATTTCACATTCTCCATTCGCACAACCTCACACACACACACACACTTTTACAAACTTAGTAAATTCTGAGACGAAACAGCGTGCAAGAGCTAATAATATATAACAATTAATACAAATATTTGTATTTCAGAAACAGATGTTAGCTAATGAGAACAACGCACAAAGTTATGCTAATAGACTCAATCAGGCGCTACTTGTTGAATTAGCGAACGGGCGACAGTTCAAATAATCGCGCTCAAATTATAATTTTCAAGGTATTTTGAAGGATTTCGTAATACAAATGTAAATATAATTGGTGAATATTTGAATATATATTAGTAAATATAATTAAGAGGCAATTGTAGCACCGTTCCATGGTGTAGCCGTGTAAGCCTAATGTTTCTGGGTTTGATTTCCATTCGATGAAATTATATATTATTTTTATTATTTTTATTATTTAAGTTTTCCCGCTCTAGCCGACAAGGTGCAGTGTTAAGTTCCGCAATTTAACAAAAAAAAACAGGGGCTATACATTATAATACATTAAAATGTCTTTGATTCGGGCGGAAAGCGGAGAATGGAGTAAACATACGTGTGTCTTTTTTCTTTTGTGTTAAATAGACACAAGTAGGTACCTATGAATTTTTATAAATGTATACAATAAAAATTGTTAGAACTTTAAACTTTTCCACTCAAAACATTTTCTACTTGGTTGAACAATTTAATTTAAAATTCTTTTGATGTAACTCACGTCGCTGTTTACTTTATGATATAAAATTTAACTGAGTGAGGCCAAACTGGTATGTTGTTTCAATATTTTACAGTGTATTATAAACTTGTTAAAAATTAACCGGAAAGTACTCTTTTATTTTTTTTAGTTTCATGCTTTATCCCGCACATAACAGGGTAGGCAGACGGTAATTGGGAACCTAATTTTAAGACACTTGTTTCCATTAAGAAATTTTCATTCGACACCATGCAGGTGCATGTTGAGTGGCGGAGCTCAACGACGCCGAAAGTATAGTAAGAACTGTGTAGTAATAACCAGTTTAAAAGTGAGACATACGACGGTAGTGGTTTTGATCCTTACTTGGGAGATGTTTACATTTAAGAATGATTTTATCTCTTGTCACTAAATGGTCGGAAATTAAAGAACGGATGCCACGTTCCATAATTTCCGCATTTCCTTTGGATATTTAGATTAGATTCTCTTTGTCAACCCTAAATTAAAATGCGTGGACGTAAAAATGTTAAGTCCTGGATCTGAATCCCAGACTAAGTTAAAGTGGAAGTTATATTTTTAAAAAACATTATCTTAGTCCAGGTTTCGGATCCAGGACGTAAGGTTTTCTGGGTAATGTTAAAATAGAAAGAAAGAAAACTGAAATGTGTCGGAAAAGGTCTCGGCTTCCGGCTCAAAGCTACTCAAGATACGAAAGATTTGTTTTCAGTTTCAATAGGCCGAGACAATCTAAAGACCGAAATTCGAATACAAGCGGAAAAGGGTTTCCGCTTATATTCGAGACATTATGTATTAAATGGCGGAGTTCAACGACGTATTTTACCTTACTAGAGCGAGGAAGTGAAACCAATTCCTTTATGTCCTAAAACGTGTTTTATGATTTGATCTTTTGGGATAAGGTTTATTTTAAAAAGTTATTAACGATCGCGCTCCGTAACTTTTATGCCGAATATTTCGTACAAAATTGGTTGAATTCCTCGAATTTTCTTTTATACTTGTCTAACATAATTTATCTTGAATTGGCAGTATTTTAATATTTTATGAACAATTTGTAAAATATCATCTCCATTTTATTAGAAAATTCGCGTTTAAAAATATAAGGAAATAGTAATATGATCCATTACTTTCTACTCTTTCTTTTACTATTGTTTTGTTTCACGCCTTACGTGGAATAGTAGAGTATGCCCAATAAATCTAGTGTCTAGACACTCCGTTCTGCACATATCTAGGAATAATAATTATTTATCTAATCAACTAAGAGCTTTATGATTAACTATTTGACGTATCTACAAATGGAACCTAAAACAGTCGCTAGTAATTATGTTCTTATATATCATATCGCCCCTACAGAACTTTTGATATTTAATGTTCAGATCACTACAGATGTATAACATAATAATTTAATTTTATACTAACAAAGAAGCTCAAGTGTTTGTTTGGTTAAGTGCGCTCACGCACACAGTTCGATTTGAAAAAATATTTTTGTGTCGGTTAGTCCATTTATCCAGCAAGGCTATGACAGAGTCAGAGCTACCTTGGGTACTTAGAATTTATATACAACTAATATTTTAGTAGTACTTTATATATAATTCAAATGCATAGGGCACTTACTATTCAAGCACTTATGCTATAAAGCTTTTATCAATTCGACCACAAACCAACAGACGGTGCCTTCTGATGTTACATTTTATATGAATTTCATATTTAATAATATATTTAGGAGTTTGTAGAGTGTAATATTTGTACTATTTTAGTTTCACGCTTTATTAGACGTTTATTTTTTACTCGCTGTCTAAATTTAAGAAATTACGAGTTGTGACGCGGAATTTAACACCGCGGTTTGTCATACTAGAGCAGGGAAAGGAAAATAATGTATTTCTCCGAGAAGGATCGACCTTACGATTATTGAGTTTCGAGTCAGACACTGTTCTCCCTAAGACTAGGTTATAATGGTTTAGTGATTATTAATTAGTTTATGACTCAATTAAATCATTAATAATTCAGTGAATTAAAGGAAAGTAATATAGGAAAGTAATAATAGCTGTCGTTTTAATCAAATATGATAAAAATTATTTGTAAGAAAAATATATATATTTTTGCTGGTCCGATAAAACATAATTAAAGCGTAGAGTTCTTCATTCTTCTTACATTTATAAACTGCCATTTTCTCTTCTTACTGCAAATGTCAATACAAATAACATATTTATATTAAATTCTAACCTAACATACATTGAACCTTTATATCAAATCTGGTTCAGAATGGTATTGGTAATTCATAAGGATATACATTTTCTGCGATTCCTATGACCTCAATAAAAGGAAAAAGCTGCCTTTTCTAGCCATTTTTCTTATATTTCATAACGTCGATAAGATGTGTTATATGTTCGAAGAAAGTATCTATTAGGGACGCGTCGTGGCAAATAAACGTGGCGGCTGTAGGTTCAATTGAAAAACAGAACTATAAATTATTTTATTTTTATAAAACAATACGTCTATTTTACGACATATTTTATTTATATGAGTATATGATTGTCAACTGAGTTAAAAATTTTATTTCTAGACCAAATATTAAAGCACAGTTTAATCTAGAACAAACAGATCCATCATAAGATCCATTTCCCAGAAGAAACACCGTAGAATATTTATTTTCATTTCACCTAGAATTCTTGTGTAATCTATATGGATGGAACTTGCTATTGACAGAATAATACTTTACGTAAGGCAAGTCTCGATATTATATGAAAATAACTCTAATATTACATAAAGGCATAATATTTATATGAGGGTTATAATTATACAGATTTTTTCCGGTTCACGAATTGCAATAAAGGCAGATAGACACAACCAGGGAGCCTAGTGTCAAGGCACTCCAAATTCCATTTTATTGTTTATTTAAAGATTATACATCGTAGAGCCGGGACATAATAAGCGTGTGATTGTAAACGAGACGTTTGTGGGTTTGGGGAATGAAATATTCAATATTTTCATTCTCTTTTTTTATATTCCTCACTCTGGTCACTTCCTCACACCACTCCATACGCAATGCCTTCAGAATTTGTTGGACAGTGGGGAATGGAAGTACCATAATGGGGACGGAGTGTCCTAATACTAGATTCCAGGTCCTTTCCTTTTACGCTGCTATGTGCCGCGTACAACTTCATACTGTTGTATATTTATCCTTTTGACGAGCAAAAGCTAAAGGATAACATATACAAATAATTCAAATGATGAAACGAGGCTAGCCTTGACCTAGTAGTATGAAATCTTTCCTTACATATGTGGATTTTTGCGAAACAAACAGAAAAAAAAACTTTAGATTATTAGGAAAGTCAGTTTTTTCCTTTCAGCTATTATAGCACTATATGTAACTTTTTTTTCAGCCGTCTAAATTGTATGTTCGTTTCTAGAAATAGGGGCATACTTGTATGTTAATAATTATAGATTTTTTAAGCCGTCGGATTGTCAAGGCTTTGGGTGTTGAGTGGCGGAACTCAACGCCGCGCTTTAGACTCGGTACTAGGTCGTGAATAATCCATTCATCCGAATGGGAATCGAACCTGCAACCCTCCCGTTTCAATCACACGATTGTACCTTTAAGCCACGAAGTTATTCAGGTATTTTTAAGGTATTTTTTTGTATTTTTGTAAAAATAAAAAATATAATATATTTGCTATTCTAGGATTATGCAGTGCCTTTGAACTGAAATCCCACTGTTACTGAGACAGGTGACAAGGGTATTATCAAATGTTTTCTTGATCTGAAACCTAGTAAGAATGGAGATAGGACTGTCGAAACACAACGCCCACTCTTTGAAGAATTAGTATTCAAAGAAGATAAATATTTACATTTAGACTAACATAAAGCTTACGAGTTTATTCGAACCCGCACCTCTTCGAAATCATTCCTGTACTTCATTCAAAATACATGTTACTATATATCTTCTATATACTCGTATATTAGTCTATGAACCTACACATCGCACGTTCCCCGACAATGCATTAGCCGCCGCGCGAGCTGACATCCGGTAAACCATTAAAGTGGACCGATTTACTTTCAACTTTGTCAAACTACCCACATATGTAATGTATATGTATGTGCAGTCTGTGCTCGTATAGTGCTGGTAATCAACAGTGGTGTTGTCTGTGGAGGGTATCATTTTATATCTAGTTATAATTTTGGAAGATTATAAATTGTATTGAGGCACAGGGGAGCACAGGGGCACGAGCGTGCGACTGTAAATGTGAAAGGTTTTGGGTTCTATTCGTACTCGAGTGAATAAAAATATTAAATATTTCATTTTCTCGAATGGGCTTGAATCCACAACCTGTGACGTTTACTGTCACACGCTTGTGTCCCTGGGCCAGGACCGTCCTCAAAATTTCAGAGATAATTAAACAAGATAAACCTTCACGTACAAGTATGAGAAGTCACATTGTCATAACGCCAACTTCTGTCACAAAAGACACAAACACACACTCGTATGGCGGACAAAATTCCAACCTCCTTTATACCTTTATTGAACATAAATCAAGGAAATTGCTTCCTTTGTTGCTTTCGATGCGGAAATCTATTGTACTTTTATAGTTACATTATATTTAATGTATCTGGTACATTTTAGCGAATATAAAAATTTAAGGTAAGGTATCAAGAATAAAGTAAGTTGACAGTGAAGGCCGTGAGGCAGGGACATAAGGGGACGATTGCAAACTTGACAGGTTCGATTCCCACTCAAGGAATTTAAATATATAATATTTTCATTTTTGCATTCTGGTAACGAGTGGGTGTAACTATAATTACGTAACATGTGGCCATGGTGTTGCATTTATGCTTTGAATATTTTCGTTTCGTTGGTCCACTTCGGCGGAATATTTTCGGTGTTGTGTTACGCTACTCACAAACTCTGTCTGCATTTGGCCGGGGATAAATGTTGGAATGTTGGATTTAAAGTCTCTTGCGAAGAGTATACCTAATAGCTATATTTAAATTTTTTTATTAAATTCCATTTTCCATTTTAACCAAAGCGTGCAAATAATGTTTTAAAAAAGTAAAGTTACCTATTACGTGTTATATAAAACAAGTTTATTATCTGTATTAACAAACTTCGCAGAATTAAGAGCGAGGTGGGGAAAATTAAACTGCGGGAGGTTCTAAATGAAGGAAGCCGGTGAAATGTGGTTATTTTATACTGTTGTTATAATTTTATACATGTAAAGTATAAATATATGGTTTTTTATAAATATTTTATTTTATTTTATGTGAGTAGTACCATCACAATCGTATCGTAGCAGGATAGGCAGACTGAACCTGGGAATATAGTGTTAATATACTCCGTTCCCATTAAGACACTTACGTTCTTTATTTTACGCCAAATTTTGAGTGCATGCCTTGCATATTGAGTGGCAGAGCCTCGTTATGCACAACCAGTCACGTTCACAGTCGCACGACTGTGTCTACTAATATGTTAATGAATATATTCGTGTAAATTAAACTAAGAAACTATTTAAAAGTAACAATGAAACAGATGAACTCGTTACAAAGTAATAATAGAGTTGTAACTTATTTCTTCTACGAGGAAATTTCTTTCTGTTATGTAAAAACCGTATAAATGCTGACCCGGGAGGGATACAGATTGATTATTTGTAGAGAAAATAGAGATTATTTGTATATTATTTTGTGCAGTGGGAAAGCTTCTTTGTTAGCGACGATTGTGGGTTCGATTTCCACCCCGAGAAATGGTTACACTTAAACTATTATAACTAATTTCCTTGAATTCCGCCACTCAGCATACAAAGTGGTATGAGTGGTACTTTTTACAATTTCGCAGAAAGTAAAGGACGGAATGTTTTAACACTAGGTTCCCTTCCCTTTCACGCTATATAGAGAATAGCGTGAAACAGTAAAAAATTACCTTCGTATCAATAAATAATTTCATATCTTACAAAAAAGCATTAAAAAGCCAACTTCGAAAAGAGCTATAGGTACAAAACTAAGATAATTGAGTGACGTTTCCACTTTTAGCAATTTTAGCCTCGTCTGCTCCATTGTTCGCGTCCACGCTATTGCGAGGAATTTGATTAAACGTAAATTAAACAAAAAAAACAAGAAACACTGTGGAAAAATTATGATTGATAGTTTCATGCTGCATGCTGCATATAGCAGAGTAGGCAGAGGGAACCTAGGAGGGAACTAATAAGATACCATTTCCCATATTCCATTTTTTATGTGTGTTGATTGGCAGAACTCTATCTACGCCGTTATCTTATCTAGAGAGAGACTGGAGTGAGATATAAAAGTTGTATTTTATTATTTTCCCCAGTCGCTTTGCAAAATAGAAAAAAGTCATATACATAATTATATATACTCGATACAAAGAAGTGCTGATTTTCGTACATTCTTCGTCCACCCGTTGTTCCTAAAGCACTTCGACGTGGGCTGTTTATCTTCCTACTGCTAATGGATGCTCCATTGTGTTAGAATAATAGTTCAATTATCTAACAGGTAATTGTAACAAGATTTTTAGTTTTTGTACCAATGTGTGTAGAAAATAGGCAATTTCACAATATTTTTCTGTATGGTACTGTAGGAGAGAATTTAGTGCTAAGACACTCTGTTATCCACTTTCCGTATAATTATTGAAATATTTCGTGGTGAGAAACTAAAAAAAGTTTCAAGAAAAAACTAGGACTTTCAAGAAAAAACTGCGAAACTAAAAAAAAGTTACATGGAACTCAGACTCTGTTACTTACGATACCTACTATGCTATATGCGTGATAAAGCGTGAAACTGATAAACTTACACGCGTAAACTACTATTTAACATAATCTTTTCATTGTAACAAAAGCAATCGAATGTTTTACGATGCAAAAACACATAAATGTGTATCGGCTAGTACTGTAGTATAGGAGTCCCGCAAGGTGGTCGTATATCGTCATAAAATGTCAGTAAAGTGAATTGTTCCGCTGTTGTCTTTATTACATCTGTGGCATATTTCAATGTAAACGATAATATTGGGTTTTTATAACACTAGTTTCTTTTATCTGGTTTTACTATATAGTGAATTTGGCTATACTCAATCAGCTTCACGCTTCAGCCGCACACAGCAGGGTAGGGAGAGGGAACCTAGTGTGAAGACGTTCAGTTCCCCAATTTCCGCTGAATTTTGGAGGCATTGCGTGTTGAGTGGCGGAACTCAACGCCGCGCTTTGACGCTACACCAGAACAAAGAAATGAAAATATAGATTTATATAGATATTTCCTTTTCTCGAGTGGGGATCGAACCCACAACCAATCGGTTTACAGTCACACTTTGTGCCCTTGCGCTTGTCACTATTTACAATATAAAATACCAAGAACGCGGAAATAAGAATAATTGTATTACACAGAGTTTCCTCATTTCATTTCACAGTAATTGGTCTGCTTCTTTTATTATTAAAGAACCCAATAAAAGGCGAGTAAATATTGTTTCTCATTAAAATAATAACACGGCTTAAAAACAAAAGTATGTTTTTAAATTGCCTCTTAATTTTGGCCAGTAGGTACCTATTCTTGTACTTTGAGTAATATGTTTTAACTCTGAAATTACTTTGGAAAATTAGTTTTAAGGTTTGAATTAAGTTGGAGACACTGCGTATTAAGTGGCGGGACTTAACGCCGCATTTTGTCTTAATATAGAATGAGAATTTAAAGAAATTTAAATACACTCGTACATAATTTTATTATTTTGTCAATTGGGGACGTAGAAAAAACCTCAAAATCCCATTAAAAGTACACATTTTCCATATATTCAAGTGATTTTATATACAATCCACAATATTTTTCTTACTCTACAGCTAGAGCACTAACCTACCCTTTTAAACAATTTGTTTCAGCAAATATACCTTTTGTATTCATTCCGCGAGCAAAGAGCACTCGCTTCAAGAACGGTTGACGGTTTTTGTTCTTTATTTATTCAAAATAACGATATAAAAACATAGTATGTAACATACATATACGAGTATGATATAAGACTCTAGTGATGAAAATATATGAAAATTAAGTTTTATCTATTTGGATGATAGATCTCTCGTAATCTTATCGCTTGTCAGGTTCTCGCTCTGACTGCTTAGTAGGGTAGGCAACCAGAACCTATTATTAAGATACTCCGTTCCTTACTGACGAAATATTGCGTATCAAATTGCACGTCCGTCAAGGAAAAACTTTATCCAGCGGGGAAATGTAAATAAATTGAGTATAATTAATTCCTTGAATGAGGATCGAACCCATAACGATAGTTTTAATAATCAAATACTGCCCCACTACAACAGCTTTGATTTTAAAACTAATTTAGTGAAAATTATATTGTCTCTACGTTTCTTGGGATAACAATCGCTACGCCGTAGACTTTATATAGAATCTTCGTAGATTCTACGTTGGTAATTCTAGTCTGTACCGTACGAACGTTTCCAGGACGCGCGTTTAAATCCCGCTACGTTAAAAAAAACCTTTCAAATACCGAAAGCTAATTTTTGTGCTTAGAACATTCAAAAATAGAAATTATTTGAAGAAATACAGGGTGTCCCAGGAGTCAACGATAAAACGAAACCAGGTGATAGACCAAGTTGTGACAGTTATGAGAAAAATATAAAAAAAAATCTTTGTCAAGTATTTTTCATATTATATTGATTTTAAAAAATATCGGAAAAACCGACACCCTGTGATGATTTTTCAAGTCCTAAGACTACAAATATTACTCTTTCTTTATTTTTTTTTCTGTAATGTAATCATGAGTAACCCTTCTGTAAATTATAGTTTAAGATTTAAACATACCTGCATCAATTTTCAATAAAATGTGGTGTTTTTGCCAAACATTAAATTCAAAATATTTACTACACCCAACTTTAACCGACTGTACTATAAAAAAAATGTACTACACTGTTTTTGCAAGTAAGTTTAAAAGATGGCGCATTTAATCTGGATTCCGAAATGGTACGACACTTGCTGGATTACTTCTTTGTTGGAGAGAGAAAAATCGAAATACACGATTATCGGGATGACGTTCAGCTTTTTGGTATCTTTTCCGATACATTCTAGCTGCAGCATTTGCGTTACATAACCATTCTCCATTAATGAAATACATATTGGCAATGTGTCAAAGACCTACCTATATTTTTTAAAATCAATATAATATAAAAAAATACTTGACAAAGATTTTTTTTTATATTTTTCTCATAACTGTCACGACTTGGTCTATCACCTGGTTTCGTTTTATCGTTGACTCCTGGGACAACCTGTATATTACGGTATAGTAAATAAGTTTTCGTTATTTTTTCAGACACTCAAACTTAAGATATAAGAAATCATCTATTATTCTTATAATTTCTCAAAAAATCTGTCAATTTTGTTCCTCGATTTTATTTGAACCTAAATCTACATACGCCCAAGTTAAGGGGTTAGGCCACTGTAAATTTTTTGATTCACCCTCTAAAATCTAAGCCATCACTATGTTATCTGCATCTAACATGTACTGATAATGTCTATAATACATGTAACTAATATAATTAATTAACTGAAATTAGCTCAATACAAATAATTATCATAATAATGAATATAATGTACGAGAATATAAAGCTGTCTCACTGTTAACGCGACGGTTATTGGTTCTATTCCCAATCTCGGGGATGAATTATTTTCATTTTTTCATTTCTTCCATCTGGTAATAAAACGAAGGGGGCGTTGTGTTATCATCATCAGCATCATCATCATCAGCCTGTCCTCGTCCACTCCTGGACATAGGCCTCTCCAATGGCACGCCACTGAGCTCGATCTTCAGCTCTTCGCATCCAGCCGTGTCTATCCAGTTGTGTTGTAGTGGCGTCCTATTACATAATAATCTACTTCACTTTTTTATTACATATTTTTTTTTAATTTCTTGTGACTGTACATTGCATATTCCACTTCTGCTCACCATTGCCTAGTACCTACTAGTGCCAATAAAAAAAACTAAAAAAAGAAAAATATTATAAAATTGACAATAAAGGCGTTAAGTTACAAAGAATAGTCTGTAACATCGAGAGCGTCAAGTGAAGTCCTCCGATAGCAGTGATAAACACTCCTCAGGGACAACAGGATCGTGTTTCAGAAGGACGTTCGAGTGCCAGTTAATAGATGTCGATGAGATGGAACTATTTTTATTAGTATTATATAAATGTTGAGGTCAGAGTGACCCATGTTCTGGTAAAGATCGGCAATTCTAGTGGACAATGAAGTGTCTCGGCACTGGGTTCTCTTTGTTTACCCTTCCATATTAAACGGGATACAACGGGAAACTCAACAAAATGCCATTTAAAATACAAGTGAATCAAATTTTATCGCAACCTGGTAGTTACAAGTCATTTTATTAGTCTAACAAGTCCTTATAACCTAATTTACTAACAATATCTATTGAAAAAATAAAATCTCCAATGATCCATTATACTCCAATTCTAATAACAAGAAAGTAAAGCGAAAGCTTTTTGGGAAGTTAAATGAGCTTTCAAATATAAATAACAATTCTGTTTGAGTTTGTTGTTTGTTATTTTGTTTTTCATTGAAGCGTTCCTCAACGGTATGTTATGAACCGTCTGACTATAAACGCAACAGTTATGGGTTCGATTTAACCTCGCAGGTAGGAATTATTTTCGCTCTGGTATGAAGAATCAATTATTTCCTCAGAAGTGCGATATTGGGATCTCTAAAAAGTAAGTTAAAAATTATAAAAGCTTTTTTAAAACGAGTTTGTTTTTAAACTGCACCACGTGGGATACACTGAACAAAGAAAATATCTACTCATATATTACGTACTACGCTTAGCCTGAGATTTCGCTTGTGTGGACTTTAATATGTAAAGTTGAAAACTTTACAATTTTGAAACTTTCAAGGAATCATCTCTTAGTGCTCACCTACACTTCCTGCTTTCATTTCAAATTTCAATTTTCTTAGACTCTATTTATAAATCGCTGAGATCGTTTATGGGACACCGTTTTCATCATAGATTATTAAAATGGCAACTCAAAATCGCCGTTAAGTTCGTTTGTAGAGTCGAGAACTACTGAACTAAGTCAGCAGGTTCATATCTCATTATCATTTAGTATGTATGTGTATACGTAGAGCTCTGTCACCGCACGCCGAGGCACGAGCCCGTACGCTTCATTAACCGCGGACGTGATGGGGACACGTTGGTGTTTAGATGTGCGTAATCGCTGTGAGCCATTTTGTAACGTTCTGAATTATTTTTTATTTGTATGTATATTTTTTTAGCTTCACGCTTTATCCCTCATATAGCAGTTCCCCACTTTCCGTCGAATTCTGGAGACATTGTATGTTGCCTTTTTTCTTGTTACCAATAAAAGAAAGAAAAATAGAGTTTTTATTTTCGTTGGTTAGAATAATAACAATATTAAATTCCATTCAATTTGAGGAACAGAAATTACGTAATTATCTGTTATATATGCAAATGAAGGCGAATATTGATGCTTCTGATAGGTTACGTCATTAGTCTTGTATTGTAGGAATTTAGATATGTATATAGATTGTGTACCAATTATTTTTTTTTAGTTTCACACCGAATCCCTCAGCCAGAGTGGCTAGGGCGAACCTGTGGGGGAAACATAGTGTTAAGACAATCCGTACCCATTAATACCTACCCCCCTACGTGCGAGATGTATCTTATAGTTATTTCACTTTATATACGGTTCAAAAAACTACAGAAAATGTACCATACATTTCTCTTTGTTTGCAATCAGAAAATTTTGAATGGAGCGTAACTCGAATGAAAAATGGTCCGTTATTACTAGAGCGGCGACACATGGCTCGAAATGCTAAAAAGTTTTTTAATTAACGAATTTGGTGTGTTTGAAAGAATTTACTGTTTAAAAATAATAGTTGAGTACCTAAAGATAGTATGAGATAGTACAACTATAGGTGCAGTGGCACATGCGTACGACTGTAAGCGAGACGGCTGTGAGTTCGATTGCCGCTCAAGGAAATTATATATTCAATATGTTTATTTGCTCGCTCTCGTTTGTTGGGTTCACAGTCTATCGCGTGTGCTCCTTCTATATGATAACTAATTCTTAATTAAAAAAATATATAAAATTGGCAAAAAAGTTGAACTTACTTTGAAACAAAATTAAGAAATATGATTCTATTTGAAAATTTCTTTCTACAATATTTAAGTCAAGAGGGTAAAATAATTGAAAAATTAAGTGAACCAGCAAATTCAAAGTCAATGGAAGCGGGTCGAGCTAACGAAAAAATTCTTAAGAAAGTAAGTCGAGTTCTTAAAGGGCTGTTAGGGGAAAGTGTTTTTTAACTGGCGATTATTTGTTTATACTAATTCGTCTTGTTAGGTATAACTTTATGTTGAGATGGGAAATTATTCTACTTTTATATCATTTTTTCCATCTTCATAGAGAGAGGCAGACGCTAAATAAAAACATTGGCTCTCTTAAACTCTCCAGCTTTATAATATTAGTATAGATAGTAAAAATTAAAACGTCGTCTTTCCTATTGGATACAAATTAAACAGTATTGGACCCTTTTAGATTTATACTCGGGAAGAAGATGAACACAAGAAACAGTGTTCCTTGTTTGCAACATAAAATATGAGAAATTCATAAATAAAATCTATTAGATTTTTTCACATTTCTAGAGTTTCATTCTACAATTAGAAAAGAAAAATATTCCTTTTAGAAAACGTAAAACAGAATTAAATGTAACGGGATGCGAACTCACTAAGTTATACATTCAAAATTATCTGTCTTCCTATTTTTGTCACTAAAATAAAAAAATATATATATAAAATATTTTTGTCATATAAACTCAAGCAAAGAAAGGCCGTAGAGTATTATTGTAAAGGAGAGCGGAAAGTAGGTCGAGGCTTAATCTGTCGTAGCAGGTTGTAGGGATTATCCGAGACGAGACACTTGAAAACCAGAGCAACAACTTTACACGACTGATACAAAAGAGTGTACCAACTTTTCTTGTATTTATGTCACTGGATTTTAAAATATTTTCAGTGGATATATACATACATTATTATAAAATTGATTGTTGGGAGTTCGATTCCTCCTCGGAATAAGTAAATAATAAATACTATATTAATTTTATAGATTTTATTTTTCTTGTTATGGCAACAATACTATTGGCCTTGAGTTTCTCGTTTCAACTCGATTCTCGAATATCTTGGATATGGGACGAAAGTCCGACGGGACGGAAACGGAGTGTCAGCGTGACTCTGCGTCAATAGCGAATACGACTTCAGTAGCTTTAATATTTATATTACAAAACCACACAATTCCACATTTTAAATAACCAAAACGAAACGGTACACGGTACGGTCCACGGTAAATGCCTACGTATTATGAGATAATAATAAAAATACCGTACTAATTATATTTTTTAAACCTCACTCTGTACCGCGTATATAGCAGGGTAGGCCGAGAAATCTCGTGTTTTGATACTCCGTTTCCCATTTTCCACCGAATTGTAGAGGCATTGCGTGCTGAGAGCGAAGAATATTATATTCCCTCGACTGGGAATCGAACCCACAAGTTGTCGCGTTCATCGAGATTATACTATTCGTACGCTTGCTGTACTGGCTTCAACAAAATTATACTTTTCAAAATTATAATTTAAATTAATTTAATTCTGTAATATACCAATTGTAGTCTGCCGTATTTATTTTGTTTACAAAATAGAAGTTGTAACAGATGCTACGAAAAGTAATGGAGACCTTTTGTTAATTCTGTATTGATAAAGTGAAACTTCTGCGTTTACTGAATTGGTCTTTAATTTAACAGGCTATGTGGCACAGTTATTAAATGTGTGTAGCTATAGTAGTGAATTCGATTCACATTTGTAATTGCTTATAGTGAACTAATATTAGTTTATTTACACTTAAAGATGTAAAATATTGGTTGGTAGATATATATTTTTCTAAGTCCAACTTATAAACTTATGGTTATAAGTTAATAAGTTATTTCTGAACTGCGCTTCAATGGTCTACAGCGCTATGATGTCGTATAAAGTTGTACGATAGGACCTGTACTAGGGCAAGCCAATAAAAAAGGTCACACGAACTGCGAAAGTTCCCTTAGGGACGATAGAGAGGAAAAATCGGGAAACTAATGAATTTTTATGGCGAGAGCTCCACTTTAGTTGTTTTATGTTTATTGCATACGTACTCGTGTCTGTATTACTAACACCTGGTGTTCTGGAGAAATAGAGGAAAAAATAGTTTACTTCTTAGTTTGCATAGGATATATTTTTTTAATATATTTATACATTAAATTAGATGAAACTTACAGAATTTGTCCAAAAATGGTGAACAGAAATATCTTAATTTCGAACGAAGTGGCTTAACACTAGGTGCCCAGGTTCCCTTTACTTACCCTTATAGAAGCTAAAAATATTGACTAAGTGGCGGAAATTCAAGATTAACTGTACCTTACAAAGCCTGTGACGCATTGTAGGTGAAGTAACATTTTATTTTCATTTGTTAACGACAACGCAAAGGTTTGTAGAACGGGTTACTTGTAAAACTAACTTGTCCAAGGGTTTTACACATGTCTGCTTTATCCTCCTAATGTGAGGATAGGTAGAGAGAACTTAATGCCAAGACACTCTGTTTTTTACGCCCGAATTGAAGTCGCGACACACGGGCAAAAGCACAAAAAAGCAAACAAAACAAAAGAGAGCCTTAACACTATTTTCCTTTTGAAATAGACGATACAAGTAAATTTTCTCTCTTTAATCTTAAACTCAATTTTCTTTAAGCACACACGTTTTAATTATGTTTATTTCCTATTAAAACGAATACTTTAAAGTGTGAGCAATCTCTCAAGATCGCAGCTCTCAACGTAATGAAGTCGCTACCTCGCTACCTTCATTAGTGAGAGAGGCACGGATATGGAAAAGACGACGCTTGTGCTTTTTTAATTATTGCTACGTAAAAGTTGTTTTTTTTTTCTAGTTTTTGAGTATGATGTCAGTTTAATTTTTTTCAAGTGTCATCTTGTATATTACGCATAGCAGTGTAGAAGGAATCTAGAAATCTGGTGTTGAGATTCACCAACAGATTTCTCATCCACCATTCATTAAGATTCTTTCCGCCGAATTTGTACGGCCATGCGGGTTGAGTATTTAAAATAGATATTAAATATTTTATTCCCCCGAGTGGTAATCATATCCACAGGTTTAGTCACTCATTTGTGAAATTAATAACGTAATGTCTAAAATCTGGCTCAAAAGATGGACTATTTAACACAAACAAGTCTATTTGAACTAGTAGTTTCTGAGATTAGCGCGTACAACCAAACTAACTCTTGCACAGGAAATTAACACTGTTTTGTTATCAGAGTGAAAATAGATACAATATAATAATTTCCACAAATGAGCCTCAAATCTAAAATATAGAAATCGTAATATTTGTATGAAATTAAAAATTTGACTACAATTAACGAAAACCATGTTTTTATCTCGACGTAAACGAGCGTCCAGACTCCAGACGGCGCGACGGTAAATACTGAATACACAAATTAAAATTACTTTTAAATTTATTTGAAAAAATATGCTAAATTTAAAATATTTAATGCTAATAACATGTATGCTGACAAAAAACTGAATTTGAAATTTTCATGATTTTCTTCAGTAAAAACTAGATTGTGGATAGTAGTTACTTTTACATATAAAACATTTCTTAATAATCTTCTAACAGAAATCTTGGAAATAACAAAACAGATTTTTACATATTAATTTAGTAGATTTAAAAAAAAGGCGTAACGATTTTTCAGAACCAAAGACTAGTGCTAAGCCTTTCAGACAAAATGCAAAATGAAAATTTATTAATGTTGTCGAGTGGGAATGGAATCCATAACTCGTTTTTTCCGTTTTTTTTCTATTGAGATATAGAACCCCAAAAAGAATCTCATTTTAATAAACATATTTAGTCATTGTACAAAAGCTGTCAAACTGTCGATCGAGGTTGGATCTAAAAATACCCATAAAAGGCGGTTGAAGGGCTCTGTGACGAGAACAATGCGGTCCTTATGTAGAAAACGCTTTTATATAACGACTTAATCGAGTAAACAAGATATTACGCCTAATATATTTTAGAAAGCCATCGTGACGCAGTACCCCATGAGTGTGATTGTAAAATAAATTGGTTGTGTGTTCGATTTCTATTCGGAGAAATCAATTATTAAATATTTGAATTTCTCTTCTCTTTCTTCACGTTCTGGAAACAATACAAAGTGCAAAAGCCCAAAAAAGAATAAAAAAACTGATTGTCTGCTAAATAGTTTTTCGTGATAACGTCAGCAGAAAACATTGGTGAAAAATTGAACTTGAATTGAATTGAATTGAATAGAGCTTAAGACCTCCCTGCGATTTTGAAATAAATGGTTTTGACAGAAATAATTAAAATAGTTTTTTTAGTCTCACATTGTATCCCGCATAGAGCTGGATAGGCAAAGGTAATCTATTGTTAAGACACTCCGTTTTCCACTTTCCACCTAATATTGATAGCAAAATGTTTGAAATAACCATATTTAATCTTTAATTCTCCTGAATGGGAGTCGAACCCACAACCTAAAACTTAAACAATAAACAAAATCGCGAAATAAAATTAGTTAAGTATTATTAAGTAAAAGTTGTTTACTGGCGTCTATATTTAACCTGATTGGCAAACTAGTTTAATAATATTTATTACTCTATAAGTCATTCAATATAATTGTTGTAATAATGGTAAAAAAAAAAAGTAGTTAATATTTACTTAGTATACTTGTAGCCACGGTCGCACTGCAAGCTTACTAAAAAAATTAATAATTATATTCTTTTGTGTAAAATAAAGTTTGATAGGGACACTTTGAAAAATTTTGTTGGTGAGCTTCATAGTGTTTCAGATAAGAAGAAAAATAATGTGACCAGTCACTCTTCTCGCTACTTACTTTGCAAGGTAAGTTTCGATTTGAAAATTTTGCAGCGTATCCAATGAAAATAATTATATAGATATAATTTTCAGGAAGGCCTTGGCCTTAGCTTTGAACGGATCTTTTGGTTTTTTTTTCACATATTTTTTTGGCTTTAATATATTAAATATATTGTTTTTACTAACATCAAAAAATCTTAATAGCAACATAAAGATTCTTAATTAAATTTTTATAACATAGCTTTATTACTAATTTAAAAAATTCTAACCACCAAACTTTTCTTTAAGAAGATCTTGTGGCCATTCCTTAAACAACACTTATCCGATATGAACTTAATTTTTTTTTACTCGCTTTTACCACGGTAAAACATGGTATCCTACTGTTAATATTCTCCTTTCCCCATTGAGATACTTCTGTTCCCCACTTTCCGCCGAATCCTTGAGGCATTGCGTGTTGAGTGGCGGAACACAACGCCGCGCTATGCCTCGTTACCAGAGCTATTATTAAATACTTAATTTCTCTCAAATATCCTATATTCATTGCATATCGTCAGCAACTATATTAAAACAGTCCCATACAATAGCACGTTGATTATAAATATATGGACATCGAGGTTATTCATGCCTTCCATAATGACTGGTAGGTGCGCCATTACCTGTAACAAATGAAAATGTGGATAGATTAATATTCGGTATTCATTTGATTTTCATCTGCCTAATAATTACGAATTATATTAAAACCATAGCGATGTAGCGGTATAACGCGATGATTGTAGATTCCGTTTTATTATTATATATATATTTCCGATTTCCGATATTTCCGTTTTATTATAAACTTCATACGGGATACATCGTATATAGGAGTGTGGGCGGAGGGAACCTTATTTTAAGACATTCCGTTCCCCACTTTCCACCGAATTTTCGGGACATTGCATTTAGAGCAGTGGAACATAATGTCGTGCGTTTACCGTGGTACCAGAGCGAACGTACAAAAAATGCTATCTAAAAATATCTATACTTAGAAAAAAAACGATGAAATGCCTTTGTTTACAAAAAAAGGGGCATGCGGATAGAGAGGGCGCGATCAAGCAAAGCAGTCACGTTGTCTCATAAAGGAGATTGCATTGCGAATAAAAATTGACGCTTTAAGTATTCACAGGTCTAATGCAATATACATACTTGGATAATGGAGGAAAATATTGTATTAGTATGTTTTTTATTCGAGTCGTACAGGACATATAGACGTATAGGGGTAACGTACTCGTAAACGCAATGGTTGTGATTCGATTTAAAAAAAAAAGTAAAATTCGTAAAATGGGGCACAGAGTGTCTTGACACTAGATTCTCTCTGCCTACCCTGCTGTGCGCGGCAGCGAAGCTGTTTTTTTAGTACATAATAAAAATCAATTTATTTATCATAATATACGTATACTCATAGTTTTACAAAAAAGTTTTAGGTTTTCCCTGAGAATTTGCTTAATAGGTAGTAGGCAGTTTACATTCTACGCTGATGATATTCCAATAAGGTTGGGCTTTATCCACCAAAGCCAGGATATCCTCGCTTAAAGCCCGACGCCATGTTAAGTCCGCCACTCAAAAGACGGGGCAATTTTCGTATTTTCATTCAATACTTAGAATTTTTATACCATTTTACTATCACTATTAGTACTTATAATAGTATATCAAAACAAAATAATTTAAATTAACT